>PVJS01005502.1:0-45230 GCA_004027185.1 Glis glis
ATGTATATGTGTAGGTGTGTATATACACATTTATATATTTAATACATGCATATATATGCACACATACACACATAGAGAGAAGTGGAAACAGAAGGGAGGCATGTGTTTGCATATGTAGATATAGGTATATACATTTGTGAATATGAATGTTACAATTATATCTGCCCATTTGTATCAGAGTAGTTATCCAGATGTGGATTTTCATAAGGTGATCCCATTGAAAACACGATGAAGATGAAGAAGAAGCTGGTTTCTTCCTTAGTTATAACTTCCAGATAAAACAAAACATTTTAAATACCCCCCTCACAATGCAGCAACCCAAACAAATTGGTTCAGGTTCATGCCATATAAGTGCTTGCCCTGAAATTTTAATAACTTTCAAAACTTCCTGCCCAGAAATATTTGAGTCATCTTAACTGAGCTACAGTTTAATTGAACAGCTACATTTAGGTGTTGGAGGGCGTCATTTCCCTAGGAAACTGCAGGTTCCTCGGCTCCCGGAGCCATGTGCTCTTCCGGCACAGTCCAAAGGGCTGGGTGGTGACATGCCCCCCACCTGAGCCATGCTTGAAATGCAAGCCGACAGGAGTTGAAATAAATACTGGCACCGAGACAGAGCTGCCAGAATTCAGCTAAGGAGAATGAAAATTCTGCAGGATTAATGTTAGAGCGAGGGCAGGATGTTCCTGGGTTTTGACTAGTTGGTGGACTTCTCATTTTCCAAATGCAGGAGAGAGACACTTCTACCTTGACTCCCCAGCCAGAAATGGTAACCTGATGCAAATACTAAACACCCATTTAAAAGTAAAATAATGTTTCCCTCACCCAAACCCAGCAACTTATTTATTTTATTTTTACATTTTAATTGATGCACAAAAATATAAAAATTGCATATATGTATGGAATACCACATGATAGTTTAATACGTGTATACATGTGTAATATTTAAATCAGGTTAAACATTTATTTCCACAAACATTTATCATCTCTTTAGGGGAAAATATTCAGGGCCTTACTTTTTATCATAGCCCAAACAGATGTTGCTGCATGTTAAGACAATTGCCCAGCAAGGTGTAGAAAGGACTAAAATGCCACTTTAAAGTCAGAATACTTTTGTGCTGTTGGTTTAAAACATAAAGTGACATCAGTATTCAGGAAACATTTTTCTGGGTGCAGTGGTGCACAGCTGTAATTGCAGCTACAGAGAGGCTGAGGCAGGAGGATCACAAGTTTGAGGACATTCTAGACAATCTAGGTAGAACTTGACTCAAAATGAAATTTAATAAGAGCTGGGGATGTAGCTCAGTGGTAGAGTGCTTGCCTAGCATGGGCAAGGTCCTGGGATCCATCCCAGTATAAGGAAGGGAGAGAGGAAGGCAGAGAGGAAGAGAGGGAGGAAGGGAGGGAGGAAGGGAGGGAGGAAGGGAGGGAGGAAGGGAGGGAGGGAAGGAGGGAGGATTAAAAAACAATATTCATAAACAGAAATCTGTATAATCAAAAAACACACTTGTCTTTTGTGGTTAACAAGTATCTTTAATACACACTATGTATCAAGCGTAGATTTTTCTTTAAATAGCCAGGGTTTCCATTTTGTCATCACAAAATGGCACAATGATATATAAGGTTATTTTTTTGTACTGGGAATTGAACCCAGGGGCATTCTACCTCTGAGCTACATCTCCAGCCCTTTTTACTTTTTATTTTAAAACAGGGTTTCAATAAGTTGCTGAGGCTAGCCTTGAACCTGTGATCCTCCTGTCTCAGTCTCCCAAGTACTGGGATTATGGGCGTGTA
Organism: Glis glis; assembly: GCA_004027185.1. NCBI lineage: Eukaryota > Metazoa > Chordata > Mammalia > Rodentia > Gliridae > Glis > Glis glis. Next base: position 1,795 of record PVJS01005502.1, read on the forward strand.
CCACCACACTCGACTTAAGTATAATGTATTTTATTAATATCAATTAGTTCATACATTAGAGGTGCTTAGAATGGTGCCTGATTTATGATCTTCCGAACTGTTTATGTTTATTATTCAATCTTATGGTCTCAATAAGTAGGGAATGCAGGAATTTTGTAACAATGTAAATATAACCAACATCAAGAGGCTTTTCTCTCTTAGCACACTGAACTCTCTGGGCTCAGTTTTAAGCAACAGCTTCCAGTAGGCAGATGAATACAAACCATAGATGCTTTCTTCCTACAAGGCACAGGCCCCATCTTCATTCCTAAATGAGATATGGCTGATTCCAAGAAACCTACACACATCATCAGCAAATTCGAAGACACTCACTCCCTCAAACAACGGTCCAGAAGAGCAAAACAGTCATCAAACCTAAGACAAATGTGCTGTCACAGCCTCACCAGGGACAACACTGCCCCGAGCAGCCTCGTGTTTTCTATTTTCCTCTTACACTTTCACATGCACACACAAACACACACACACACACACACACACACACACACACACACACACACACACGGGCTTGACTAGAAGCAGCCTCGTGGTTGTATCAAATTGTGCGTCAAGTTTCAGGAATGGCGAGGGAGCCGAGAAAAACACAAGCATCCCTCTTGTTAAAGCTCTGGACTTCAGAAGGTGCACAAGATAGGGAGGAGACAGAAGTGGGCTTTCCTAAACACGTGTTGCTTGGCCCAAACGTTGCAAGATGAGGAAGGTGAATCTAGGAAATAGTGTGGAGTCCATAATCTAGACCGAGGGGTATTCTGTTCAAAGGCTCTATGGAGGTAAGGAACCAAATCTGTCTCAAGAACAATGGACGGACGAGTGATGGTCGCAGGTGCAGAATGCAGAGTTTACTTTCCAAGTCGCACGTGTGGAAAGGGGGCAGAGTTGGGAGATGAAGCACGCTGGTCTAGCTCGAGAGTCTTATCTGCTTTTGACTTTCCTCGTTCCCTTCTGCTTTGGGCTAATGAGACATGCAGATAGGTGTCAGCTATATAAATGAGCTCCAGACTGGGCAGCAGGAGCAGCCCTGGATCCACAGACAGAGCTGTATAAAGACGGTGCATGTTGTCAGTAATTGCTCTGCACAGAACCCTCAATAAGGGCATGACCAAAGCCCCTCCTGTGCTCCCTCGTGACCTGTCCAAATGTTCAGCAGGCACAGAGGGAGAAAGGACAGAGAGGCTCAGGGACCCAGCTGGGACCCATTGGGTCACCATGTGGCCTGATGGGTAACAAGGCGAGGACCCAGATGCCAGGCAAGGGGAGCTATTTCCTGTGATGGCATCTGGCATGCTGGTCTGTCCCACTGCCATCTGTGTTGGCTGCATGCTGTGATCCCTGGGAAGTTTGGGAAGCAGCTGGTGGCCCCTGAAGCTCCACTCTGCTCTCTGCCTCCCTCGAGTCTAGCCGATGGGTGACACAGGAACTTTTCTCTTCAGAGTGAGAGGATGGCTCGCCTCTTCCACAGCCAGCTTTTCCTAGCCCCACCGAGTCTGCAAACCACAGCACCGAGCAGACAGATCCTAGTGGCACTGTTGGGACTGCTGCTGCCAGTGGACTTGCTGGGGAAGATGAGCTAGACCTTCTCTAGACCCCAAGGGCTACCAGAAAACACTGCCAACTTACAGGTATCTGTTCAGTTCATCTGACATTAATGACCCCAAGAGAGGGGAGGAAGCCAAAAGTAGGATCCGAATGGCAATGGGAGGGATGCGGTGAGGACCACGGGGCAGGAAGAGGTTCCTCAGGCTTGCACAGAGAAGAGAACTGCAGGTGGCGAGGTGTGCATCTGAGAGCTGCCTAGGGGGAAGGCACAGTGCAGGAGGAGGGCACGGTGCCTGAGCAACTTGGGAAGGAGAGGGTGTCCCATCTTTGTGCTACGTGATATTCTTCTTTCTCTAAAGTGAGTCACAACGATCTGGTGCTAAACCAATCCTATTAACCCTGGTTCAAGCTTAATACAGAAGGTGTGGCCTCCCCTTTAGAGATCTAACATACACTCCTTGAATATTTGCTCTGATATTTGAGATATTAATTAAGACCCGATTAATGATTCATGGTAGCGTTGTTTAGGTGCCCAAGAGAGAATACAAATAAGAAAACACTCTAATTTCTCTCTCTGTGTGTGTGTGTGTGTGTGTGTGTGTGCATGCATGCGTGCATGCATGCACAGTACTGGGGATTGAACCCAGGGGTATTCTACCACTGAACTACACCCCCAGCTCTTTTTAATTTTTTTTTGAAACAGGATCTCACTAAGTTACCATGCACTGGCCTTGAACCTGCAATCCTCCTGTCTCAGCCTCCCAAGTACTAGGGTCATAGGTGTGTACTACCATGCCCAGGCAAACACTCTAATTTCTCTTATGCTAAAGAATCAAGTTCAGATAGACTACAGCCAGGATCTTTTTGATCTGAGGTGCTGATTAAACAAGATGACCATGGTCTAGCTAAATCACTCCAGTCACTAATCAGCTCTGGTGTGATCCAGAAAATGCACGCTTCCTAATGAATATTGAAATTGGCTGTCATTAAGAGTGAACATCCTCAGGAGGGCAAGGAGACAGGAATCAATATTCATACGGATCTACACTGCCTCATTGATTAATAGCCGCCAAGTGCAAAAACCGAAATGGTGTTAATAAAGCATTATTTTTAGTGCAGGCTGACACAGGATATTACATAGATTTAAACATTTGTAAAAAAGAAATTTTTAATCGAGTCTTAATAAATAAATTGCCAGGAAGGAAAAGGGTGACTTCCCCATAGCCCTCGAAATGATGTTCTTAATGAGCAGGAGGGAAGGGCACCTGGGCATCCCCCAAAGGCTTGTCCATCCCAGATGTGGCTGACCCTTCACCTTTTCATTACATCATCCCACCATGGTAGACAGGCAATAAAGACACCGGGTTTACACAGGACCACCAGCTACTGGCTTATCCTAGGTAGCTGAGGATGTCTATGGTTCAGAGATAAAGATCCTTCAGACGAATGGGTTTGCTACCATATATCTCTGTCTGCTCTTTTCACCTCTGTTGGGTGGGACACGCATCTCCCTGTCCCCTGAATACACACCCTGATCTATGCCAAGAGTCAAACATCCCACTAGGAAATGGTGAGACTGGTTCTAAAACTTTGGGTTTTTGTTTTGTTGTGGTACTGGGGATTGAACTCAGGAGCATTCTACCTCTGAGCTACACCCCCAGCCCTTTTTAATTTTTCATTTTAAAACAGGGTTTCACTAAGTTGCTGGGGGGCCTTGCTGTATTGCTGAGGCTGTCCTCGAACCTGTGATCCTCCTGTCTCAGCCTCCCAAATACTGGGATTACAGGCGTGCACCATCATGCCTGTCTCCAATGCTTGTCCATGCTGAACAAGCTGCTGACTTTCCGTGTGACCCATCCCTTAAATGGGAAATAAAAATTCACACCCAACTCTCCTCTCCATCCTAAGGAATGTCAACATTTCAAAGCACCCTGTAAATATGTGGTGCCAAATGCATGTTTATTATCTGCACAATGACTAAGACTGTGCAGATTTATCTGGCTCCTATAGGAGCTTTGCTGCTTCTCACTCCACCTTGGAGTCGAGCACATCTTGAAAAGAAGAATTCCACCACGGTGCTTCCGCGCACCCAGCAAAAACTCATTAGGCATTCCCTTTTTCGGACTGCGGTGGTAGAAATAAATTTCTTGGATCCAAGCTACGGCTCTAAAGGCAATTCTACAATAGATCGCTGAAAATGGAATTGGGAGATGCTCGTGAATAATTCTTATGGGACATATAAAATTTCTATCCATTAAATGTTAAAAAACATCCATGTTCCCAAAATGGAGTGCCTGGCTTTTTTTTTTTTTTTTGAAATTGAAAATGAGTTTGAATGCACTCTATTTCTTGCTTCTGATTTTCTCTATTCAGGACAGGTGTTTGGAAAGATTCAGAGAAGCAGCAAGTTTGCTTTTGGGGGGTTGTTTGCAATAGAATAGTCCATTTTTTAAGTGCTTAATACAATCCAAGACATGGTACTTCTGTTCTTGTTTTTCTTTGTCTGTTTTTTTTTTTCTGTGGTACTGGGGATTAAACCCAAGGGATTCTACCCTCTGAGCTATACCCCAAGCCCTATTTCATTCTTTATTTTGAAACAGGGTCTCACTAAGTTGCAGAGGGCCTCACTAAGTAGCTGAGGCTGGCCGTGAACCCGCGATCCTCCTGTCTCAGCCTCCCAAGTACTGGGATTACAAGCGTGTACCATCACCCTCGGCTTGTTCTTGGTTTTAAAGCAAAAGCAAGGGTCTAGTGCCCCCTCTTTGTGAAGGAGAGGGCATCGTTTGCATGTGGCATCTGGTTCTGTTAACTGTCACCACACAAGTGCTAGTCTTTCCCACCTTGCACCATCAAACAGACAGAACTACAACTAAATGGGTCCCTTGTCCTGACACACGCTAGTCCATGCAGCCATGACCTGCTGATAGCAAAGGCACTGAGAAACAGCTGGCAAGGTTACACTTTATCTGGCTTTAGAAACCCTAGCCTCCAGCACTCCAGGGGACGCACGGTCCCTCTGCAGCACACCAGGACTCGATTGCCTGTGTAACCCCCATACCTGACAAGGGCATCCCGCACCAAACATACTTTTGTGAACAGAGCTGCATGTGGTGGAGACAGACCGAGAGCTCATGACATCTCTCCATGCTGGCCCTTCCTTCTCACGATAATGTAACTTCATGAGGTGGCCTCGGTTGTGCTGAAAATGAAGGGTATCAAAATAGAATCAAACGTGCTCGCCTGTATCCTCGCAGGACCAGCGAAGCCAGTCAAGATGGAAATCTGTCCCTTGGCTCAACAGTCAGAGTGGCTCCCACAGAGCAGTGATTGACTTTCTAGCTAAGCTGAGCAGAAATGAAGCTGGTAGTCAATTAGTTCTTCCCTTAATAGGATTGGGTTGGGCAAAATCAACTCTTGAACGGAGCTGGAAACTGTCATTTAATGTATTTCCAGATCTTGTCCTGCTTCTTGGAGACATATGCCATGTATAAAAGAAGGGTTCAAAGTTCAAGGGGCTGCCATCTTGCGCTAAGGTCGCTGCCCTTGTTAGAATGGCAGAGTATGGGGAAGCCGCAGACTCTCTGGAACTCAGATCCCAAGTGTTTCCCCCTGACTGTTCCACTGACTTGGACTTCGGGGTGTAGCTGACTTTGGAGAATTTTCAGGATTATAACAATAATGATTTGCATCCATGGATCTCATTTAACAAGCTCTGATTGAGGGCTAGCTAGCTCCAAAGCATTGTGTTAATCAGCAGAGACACCGAGGAAGACAGACAGAAAGAAAGCAAAAATGAGTCAATGTTTGTGGTTATAAATGGCCGCAAAGGGTGTTGTGGCAGAGAATAAAGAAGGGCTGAGGTCACCCTTTGAAGAGGTGACCTTCCAGTAGGGATGGGGCCAAGGTGGAAGGTGTCAGAGTCCATGAGAGACAAAGATGAGCTCAGAAAGGTGGCAGGTGATAGATGCTAAGGGTTTTATAGAACGTGGCTGGAATTCATTGTAAGTGCAGTGGGGATTTTAGCTGGGAAAAATTAAAAACAAAACCCAAACCCATCCTGGATGTACTTTGGGATGGGCTTTTGGCTGTTGTTAAAAGAATGAAGAGCTGCTGGGCGTGGTGGCGCACGCTTGTAATCCCAGTACTTTGGGAGGCGGAGACCGGAGGATCCGGGTTCACGGCCAACCTCAGCTATCTCTCTCTCTCTATACTTAGTGAGGCCCTCCGCAACTTTGTGAGACCCGGTTTCAAAATAAAGTATAAAAAATAGGGCCGGGGGTGTAGTGCGGAGGTAGAATGCCCCTGGGTTCAATCGCTGGTACCGCAAAAAAAAAAAAAAAAAAAAAAAAAAAAGAATGAAGAGGAAGAAAAAGAGACAGAAGCAGGGGATGGAGCCCATCGCAATCCTCCAGGGAAAAGGGACAGCTGCGGTAAATGATGGGAGGATGGAAGGAATAGCAGTCAGCAGTCTTTGAGAAATGTGGTCACAGGGATTTGACAGGACTTGCTGAGAGCATGCGCTAAGCCCTTCACCTGTATGACCTCAATCTTCAAGGTCATCCTATTAAGCAGGAGTTATAAGGATGTGCACATGTGTGTGAGGGATTTGCACTGTTTATTGAGCATCTAGTTGTTTCCAGGAACCAGATGCCTTAGCAACATGAGTTCAGTGAAGCTCACCATCAGCCCAAGACAAGGACAGCTCTTGCCCACTCAGGAAAGGTACACGGGGTTCAAGCATGGTACACACCTCATGGAAGCTTTCCACCTACGTCTCCTCACTTTTGGTTATTGCTGTTGTGAAACGCTTAGAGTGAATACAATGACATTTGGTGCATTTGCGATTAGATAACCGCCACCTCCACCCAGCTCCCAAACCTCTCATTACTCCCAGAGAAAACGCATCAAGCGGTAACCCCCATCCCCTCCCTCATCGCTCCCGGCAACCACCAATCTGCTTTCTATTTCTATGCATTTACCTATTTCGAACATTCCATATGAACAGAATCACATCATCCGTGACCTGCTGTGGCTAGCATCTTTTACTTAACATTGGGCTGCCGATATTTATCCACAATGCATGTATCAGTATTTCAATCCTTTTTTGTGACTTAATAATATTCCTTTGAATGGCTGACCACATTTTGTTCATCCATTTGCTTGTTGATGAACATTTGGGTTGTTTCCAACCTTTCAGCTACTGCAAAGAGTGATGCTATGAACATTCTTGTACAAGTATTTGAGTTTTGAGTCTTTCTTTTCTCTTCCCCCTTCCTTCCTTCCTTCCTTCCTTCCTTCCTTCCTTCCTTCCTTTCTTCCTTCCTTCCTTCCTTCAAGTGGAATTGCTAGGTCATATGGTAATTCTATCTTCAACCTTTTGCACAACTTGTCACCCTTACAACGTTTGGCCAGGATGATGCCTGAGTGGGGTAGTGAGGTAAACTGCTTGCTCCTAGAGGCCACACAGCAGTAAACACAAACTTCTACCCCTATTTCTACCCCTGCAATTACTTCTCTAACACTTCTGTTTAGCTGTGTCAACCACAGCCCCCCACTCCTGACCCATTGTGCTTGTGTGAAGCTGGACACCTGGCCCATGTCTAGACAACCCAAGACCTCTCTTATCCCTTTGCCCAGATACCAGAAACCAAACACACACGTTTTAGCTTCCTGGGTTGTCCTGTGGTCAGATGGGAGTTCCAAACCAGCATTGTCTTTCACAGTGTTGCAGAGGAAACCTCCATGATCCCGACAAGCAACATACTCCCTGTGCACTGAATTCTGGAGAGCTGGGTCAACAGGATCCTTCCCATGAGGCAGCAAAGGCCCCGAAGCTCAGCGACCAGGTGGGAATGATTGAGGTCTGAGCTCAGGGCTAGGCCTTCTGGATCCCCTGGCTCCAAGACCAGTGACTGGCTGCTTCCTATCACAGGGTAGAATTAGAACCACCCACTTTGGAAAGAGCTCACTTGTTTCCAGAATCTGAGGGGCTGACCCTGTCTAGCCGTAAGATGAGCTGCCCTCTGCAGTACTATACCCTTGGGTAAAAACAAATAGACCAAAAAGTATGGAGAAAGTGCTCTCAAAGAGCAGATGCCCGGCCATGTAAATCGTGCGTTTGGTATCAGGGAGGTGGAGGGGACAGGTCCCTTCCAGCCCTGGGTGGCTCTCCCTTCTACATTTAGCATCCCCACTGGCGGCCACAGAGGCGCTCCAGAGGAAGGCGTGGGGCTGGGGTGGGGTGCACCAGCATGCTGGGTATGGGAGATGGACACAATTTGCCTCCCTTCCTCTCCTTCTCTTTGTTGACCCAGGAGGTTGAATTTGTTCCCAGGATCGACCTGAGGAGGCAAAGCTCATTTGCTCCCCGAGAGTCAGGCTGATGAACAAGTCTACTGTGGAAGCGCGTAGGTTGGTCCAGAGTGGAAGAGGGAATTCAGCAAAACAAACTCTATGCTGGCACACAGCGGTGCGATTATTGGATTATTTTCTTCTTCGCCTGCTAGACCACTAGCCCCGGGAGGGCAGGTACTGTGTTCTTCTTGTTTTTATTTACCATCGCTACCCAAGTGGTTTTCATAGTGACTGATACATACTAGAAGCCTAATTTAAAAACCAGTAGAATAAGTAAACAAATGGAAAAAAAGATAGTCCTTCCTTCCTTCCTTCCTTCCTTCCTTCCTTCCTTCCTTTCTTCCTTCCTTCTTCCTCCTTATCTCCCTCTCTCCATCTCTCCCTCTGTCCTTGTGTTTTGTTTTGTTTTGTTTTTGTTACTGGGGATTGAACCCAGAGACATTCTACCTCTGAGCTACACTCCCAGTTCTTTTTATTTTTTATTTTGAAAGAGGGTCTCACTAAGTTACTGAGGGTCTCACTTAAGTTGCTGAGGCTGGCCTTGAACCTGTGAGCTACCATCTCGGGCTCCCAAATATTCAGATTACAAGTGTGCAACACCACACCTGGCCCTCCATCCTTCTTTTTCTGCCTAACCTTCCTCTTTTCTTCCCAAACATTCATATTTTCATTCTTGTGAATAATTTTCATACATTTTCACCTTCTGCAGAAGGGATTTATCTACCTAGCGGAGAGGAAAACGTGCCCAGGCCTCCTCCATCATCTCTCATAGGGCAAGGTCTAACACATCATTATCTTTAAGGTTAATGTAAAGAAAGCTTAGTGGTTTCATTTCATTTTTAAGGGAATTTGGACCATTTCAGGGAATCAGCAGCTTCGGGGGGAAGCACGCCTTGGTGAGATGCGTTAGTGTCTTGCAGAAGGTGGCAATGAGTTATTGGGACACAGGGAGATTTGAGACTGATGTCTGCTGAAGCGTGGAAGAAGTGTCTACAGATTTCCCTTTTCTTGTTTAAATTACTTTGCTTCTTACTTGACTACTTTTTCTGACCTTTCAGAGTACTTATTCCTTCTTTCCATTTCTCCTCGAGTCTCTTAACCATTTTTTAAAATGCTTCAGATACATCCTGCCTGTGTTACTGTCTCAGCCTTCTGTTCCCCATCCTCCCAGCTCATCGTCTCCTCTTGACCCTCCATATAAAGCCTTGTAATATTATCATGCTCTTTGCCACAACCCATCCATCTTCTTCTGTCTCCCACAATTCAAGAGATAGTGTGAGGGAGGCTGTGGGGCTGGAAAATACTTCTCATTTTCAAAAGGAAGTTATGGCCAAGGATTCCACTTTTAATTCATTTTTTTCACCCAAAATGAATTGCAATGGGGAACTTGGTCAAATGCAGCTGACCTCTTGCCTGTTTCTCCTTGGGAGTGACGTCCTTCAGGTTGCCCTGCATGGACCTCTGACTGAACAGAGGAAGAACCACACCCAATAAGGGGCAGAGAGGGAAAGGACTCTGAAATTCTTCTAGCCCAAGGTTGGAATCAGGTTTCCACTATCTTAGAGCTGTGTGCCTTTGTAGAAATTACTCAGCCTCTCTGGTTGCAGTTTCCCAGCCTATAAAATTTGGTTGATATTACCTACCTTGATGAATCATTGAGGAAATTAAATTAAAAGGGAACACCTAGTTATTACTGCCACATAGTGAGGATTCTACTTAAGAGAGCTACACTGATTATTTAGGCATTCATTAAGCAAACCTTTATTCAATTTATTTGATAATGATGGTTGGGGGTAGTGGCAGGGAATGGCAAGGATCCCTTGAACACCCTCCTAACATGTGAATTATAATTACTATGTTTTTTTCTGTTTTACCTTGGGGATGAATATAATATTCATCTTGACCAGTAGGATGTCCATCCATCCACCCATCCATCCATCCATCCATCTATCCAGTGAACATGTTTTGGGAATCTAGCATATGTTGGCAAATAAGAATGAGCAATTAGACTCAGTGCCTGCTCTCAGCCACCCTGTGTTCCTGTATGGCAGTGGGTCCTTGAACCAGGACAATGAGCTCCCTAGGGGACATCAGATACCTTCGGGTGAAATGCTGGTTGTCACAGCCTGTGGAGGTGATTCTACTAGTAACTTATGGCACAGGCCAGGGATGCCGCTAAACATCCCACAGCCCCCATCGCTACTGCTGTCTGGCTGCAAAGAAATCCTGCTACAAGGGAGGGGATAAGGATGCCAGATAATCCATCATTAAGGCAAGGAGGAAAGTCAGCCAAGACAGAGCTCGCCAGCACCGCCGGCTCTCCCAGACGCTGAGCTGAAGTTATGAGATTAGAGTCTGCACCTGCCACAGGAAGGGAAGATTCCTGGGTGCCTAGGCGAGGCGGTGCACGCGGCCCAGCCTGCAGGCAGGAAGATGGACTCAGCGCCCACCGGAACGGGCGGCCACCCCGCCCCGCTGGGCAGGCAGCTAGCATTCTTGCCTCTGCATCTCACTCAATGCTTTCCAAAAGCTGCCCCCAGGGAAGCCCCTGTGCATGAAGAGATGCAGAAGTAGCACTTGAGTAGAGATAGCTAGATAAATAATCCTGAATAAAATTGCATATTTCCGAGGGCTTTATTAATACGGTTGGGTAGAGACCGTGCTAAATTCCTACGTCGTGGAGATGAAGGTTACAAGAGGAGGATTTTGCAGTGAGCTAAATGAGAGGGGGCAGGGAGAGACAAGAGCCAGGCCAGGGTGCATGGCTCCCCGTTGATGAGTGTAGCACATGGGGAGGACAGATACAGAGGGAGACACGGGCCCAAGCGTGCACTGTTGATGTGCAGGAGCCGAACTGCACACTGCACGGGCTTCATGCACATGAGCAAAGTGATGTGGTACCATTACACCGGGCGGTGCAAACTCACATGTCTCCAGGGCCAAAAAGATCCTATAAATAACTCAAGCCAGCCAGGCAGACACTGCGGGGGAAATGAGGGAAGTGTGTGTGGCCAGAGGGGACAGCCTCTTCTCAGTCTCAGCCACATGCTACCTTAGAGGGATGGGGAGAAGCCGGGAATTCACATCTTTACAGAAATGCTAGTTTGTAAGCACACACACACATACACACACACACACACACACACACACACACACACACACACACACACGTGCCAAGTGTCCAAAAAGCTCGACTCTGTCTGCAAACCATAAAGTCCATTTTCCCAGTGAGCGTCAGGGTTGCGATCTCAATCTCTGACCTGGGGCTTTTCAATGACATATTCTGCTCTCTGACTTATTCACGGGGACGTGTCCAGAAGCAGGCGCCCTGAGGTGAACTGGGATCCCTGATTGTCCCTCTGGTCAGCTCCAGCTACAGGGTTGTAGCTGCATTTCTCTGGTTTGGGGGATGGAGTGTGGAAGACCCATCTTATGGAGTTGTGACATAAAATGGGTCAACCAAGCAAGCACTCAGCAACACTCCAATTCCAGGCAGAGCCTGGCATGCCGTTTCCTCTCTCCCTACGGAGGGCTAGTTGAGAGGAGTTGCCAAGGCAGATAGGAGACATAGCCAGAGATTTGAGTCTAGAACTGCAGGCTGGCAGGGGCGAGCCCACACAAACACGACCTTGTTGCGTCCTACGCACTCTTTAACTGAGGCCTGCAGTGAATACCGATTCCTCACACCACCTAGACACGGCAATGACACCCTGAAATGTGAAGGAAAGCCCCTTCCCCAGCCCTCGTGTTACAGAAGGAGGTAACTGGCCCTTTATGTGGGGTCTTACTTGTTCTGGGGCCAGTGCTGTCTGGTCGGGATTGCTCATGCTCCTGACCAGTCTAATCAGCTCAGGGATGGTATGGGGTGCACAGGAGTCATCGGGAAAGTTGGTTTTCATGGTTATGAAAGGTGTTCTTTTCTGCTATTCTGACCAACTAATAAAGTCTCAGTCTAGAGTGGAGGATGAACAACTTGCTGTGATTTGGGGAGAATTTTCTATGGCATGAAACAAACACCGAGAAGAGAAGAGACCAGGGGTACAGAAAGCTGTGATTCTAAGGACACCATTATTTGCCACACCTACCACACTTTTTTTTTTTTTTGCAGTATTGAGAATTGAACTCAGGGTCTCTTGCATGCATGCATGCTAAGAAAGCACTCTACCACCAAGCTATACCCCCAGCGCTATTTAGTCACCTTGACCCAGTTGTGTCTGAAACTCATATTGGGGACATGAAATTTACCATTTCAAAGGTACGATATATTCCACTTTTGGCTAGTGGTAATTCTATTCAGATTTCTATCAATGTAACCTAAAAACATTCAGGAGAACAAAGCATCCACTCCCACCCCAGTTTAGTTATTTTCTAATGCATCGCCCGATCTCATAATCTCATGTGGCCTGTTGAAGGGAGCTAATGTGTGAGTTTGCATCTAGAATTCATGCTTCCTGTCCTAGGGTTGCTGTGTGGACCAAAGAAGATGATGATGGTGGTGATGATGATGAGCATGGTGGTGGTGATGATGGTAGTAGTGATGGGAATGATGGTGGTGATGAAGATGGTGGTGGTGGTGATGATGGTGATGATGATGGTGGTAGTGATGGTGATGATGAAGATGGTGATGGTGGTGATGATGATGAGCATGGTGGTGGTGATGATGGTAGTAGTGATGGGAATGATGGTGGTGATGAAGATGGTGGTGGTGGTGATGATGGTGATGATGATGGTGGTGATGATGGTGATGATGATGGTGGTAGTGATGGTGATGATGGTGGTGGTGGTGGTGGTGATGGTGTTGACAGTGATAGCAAGTCCCATTAATTCACCTGGACAGAATTCAAATGGCCCTGCCACCGATAATGATTCAATGGGATGAGAATACTGACACGAAACCTGCCACAGCACATTGCTACCATTTAGAGAAACGCATTCTGTAATTTTTGCTTGTACTGAGACTAAAAGAAGTAATTTTGTAATTGGAATATTAGCATTTTGGACTTCTTCGCATTAAGTTATTGCATTCAATCAGCTCCTCAACTGAGGTATTTGTTACTATTTTTTTACAAAAGGGAAGCATCAGGGTAGAAAATGTTATTTTAAAATGTAGATCTTGCAAAACCTGAAATATTCTACTTAAGCAAACCTCTATTCATCCTAATGGTCCTACATAAAATATGTATTAATAGTATACATTTTACTTGTGTACTTATAATGCACATTTTTATAGAAAGTGCATAAAGCATATGTGCAATAATTAGTTGTGCCCATCCTAGTGTATGTCCACTTTCAACTTTATACATTCATACTGCAAGGCGTGCTAGTCAACCACCATAGAGATGTACAAATTTTATTTTAAAAGAATTCTATTTCTAGCAAAAAAAAAAAAATCAAAAGGTGCTTTTTCAGTTTAAGAAGTGTTCAAGCCAGGTGTGGTGGTGCACGCTTGTAATCCCAGTACTTGGGAGGCTGAGACCAGAGGATCTGGGTTCGCGGCCAGCCTCAGCTACTTAGTGAGGCCCTCCGCAACTTAGTGAGACCCTGTTTCAAAATAAAGGATAAAAAATAGGGCTGGGGGTGTAGCTCGGAGATAGAATACCTCTGTGTTCAATCCCTGGAACTATAAAAAGAAAAAACAACAACAAAAAAGAAGTGTCCCCACTTCTATCAGACAAAAACAAAACATAACTGGAGACCCATTCCCCAACGCTCATTCTATGACTACTGGCTGTCATATTCTCAGCTCAGGGAAGACTCTTTACCCTGCTCTAGGACTAAGAAGGCTCATGTTTTCCCCCAAACTCATACAAATGCCTCAACAGGTCTTACCCTCTCAGGGATGACCCCAGAGATGATGAACTTCCTTATCCTGGCTGGTCAATCCTGCTGTCCATCCTGGGCCCTTAGAGATGCCAGAGACTTGCTTTCCTCCACCCTGGCAGCTAGCTGCTGACATCTACATAGAAATCTGTCCTGCAATCACGCTTAATTATATAAGAGGTGGAAGGATGATGGGGGAGAGGCCACACTGACATGGCCATACAACAGAGATATTTACGCTGGATAATACGAGACCCTTGCAGAAAGAAAGTCGCCATACATGAGGAGACCAGTTGGGCAAAACTCAGTGAGTAAGGAACCTGGACATACATCCCTGAACAATGCCCGTGAATGAACACGACCGTCTTTCACAGTGAGGATGCCAGAGAGCGCCAGGTAGCTGACAAACACCGCCATCCTGGTTCTTTTTGTGAGGACTGCAATGGAGAAACATACTATGTGTCACGCCAGGCATTAAGTGACCCTTGACATGTGATCTCATGCAATCTGCATAACAAACCCATGAGCAGCAAAGGCTCAAAGGTGCTCAGAAACATGGAAAACACCCAGTTCACCACTGGTGGAGGGAAGATTCGAATCCGGGCCGTGGAATGACAGGCAGCACCCAGACCCTTGACTCCTCTGCATGCCGCCCCCTTTCTCCCTGGGGTCCTGTTATCAGGAGAGCGTTAGCATGCATTGGATTGTCACTTCCCTGCACTGTCAGGTTCTCGAAGGGGACAATTCATTTTGACAGAGCTCTGGGCTGCTGCCTGCCCGAACTGCTCAGCAAGGATGAATGAGGGAGCCGTCCTCACCGAGGAATGTATTAATAATTGGGACTGACACAGGAGCTACCCACACAGCCAACAGGAGACTGCACACTGGGCCTGCCTGCCTGTCAATGCAGCCTCAGATCTCTAATTGCCGGGACTCTTGGCGTTCATGCAAAATAACCAGAGGAAAGTGGATCTGAAGGCCCATTGTGACCCACCTGCCCCATGGTGTGGTCACCTTTGCATTTCTCTCACCTCCAGCTGGGCTTCTGAAACCAGGAATCTTTTTATTTTTTTTATTTTTTTTTTTTAGCTGAAGTATTCACCACTGCCTTTCATAATACCAGCCAGAAAAAGCGACACACAGTATTCAAAACTTGGCTTCTTCATGTCTTCACCAAGAAATTGTAAATGACTGACAGGTCGGCTAATAATGGTTAAAAAAATAAAATAAAATGCCGCCACTCTCCTTTCCTACGGTGGAGGAAAACCGAGACTTAGAAAGCTCTTCTGCGTTCCGCCGTTTTTCTACCCATTTTGTAGTTGGACACGCCGAGATGTCACATCTTGTGGGTTTAGGAAGATAAATCGGGGACTCCTCTGAGAAGAGAAATCGATGTTTCCGTCTCTGCATCTCGCTCTCTCTGATCTTACTTCTGAGAGACAGGACCATTCCAGTAGAATAACAAACTTCAATGGACACTGAGTCACCGCACGGACAGTTTGAAGTACTTTTAAAGTGTGTGTGGTGGGGAGAGGACAAATTATAAAGAAAAGAGCTGCAAGTTGGGATTTCCATTTTATAATTTGGCCACACCGCCTTCTGAGACACGCCTGGGAGCTTAGAACCCTTATTCTAGCAATTTCCAAACAAGTTCTTGAACCCCTACCATGGGTAAGGCAGCTGTTTTAATTTATATTCTTTAAAAGGCACAGGTAGCTCTTACAGAGACATTGAAATATAAGGCATAATATAAAATACAGTGAATCCAATCAAATCACACCTGATATGATAGACTGCACACCTGGCAGGCCAAGTTCTTCATTGTTAGAGCTGGTCCACAAAGGATTGTTTTCTTACCTGGACAGGTGTCCCTTTCTTATCAGTCTTTGAAATGCAAATGCCCTGAGGTTTCCTGAAGCAAACATTCCCAGAAGGGCCTGGGTGGTGACAGACAGAAAGTAGAAGGGGATGTGGAGTGTGTTTAGCTATCAAGAGACCATGGGGACACTACGCCGCCCATTCAAAATGTTGGCTCTGGGGCCACCCCAATACGATAGACCTGAAGTCAGCCTGGGAGTTCTACTTGAAACTGGCATCCAAGAGGGTTCTGAGACAGATGATTCCATGGTCCAGGGACCACACTCTAAAAAGTACCATGACCCATCCAATGTTGGATCCATCATCACTGTGTGAACCATCACACAGTGAATAGTTCAGAGACATAGGTAAATACTCTCAATCAGGAGGGCGGAGCAATGGTACCTGCATAATGGAAAGGGTAAACCTTCCCAAGGGATTCATTTAGTATTCAGGTCCCATCCAAAGCGTGCACAAAGTCAGAAATCACACATGGTCAAATCTCAGTAAATCGCTTAGGAAGATACCATGTAGGTGCCAGTGTGGAGTCCCCTAAACATTTCTGATGGACCCTTTCTTCTATAACATTGTGATAACATTATTCTTTTTTCAGAGACAAACAAATGAAGGAGTAGGGCTGTGTGTAGGGCCTGGCTCCATGAACAGCTCACGATCTGAAAGTGAATTAGACTCAGCATCGTGAGATGCCAGAGCCAGTAGTGATGGGCGGGGTTGGAGGACACTGATGGGCAGTACAGTGAGTTCTTCTTTCCCTTGCTTCAGAGCACGCTCTTCACTAAGGACAAAACTCCCCCCCACCAGCCCTGCACTGTTCTTGAGTTGACTGTCAAGAGTAAGCAAGAATGGTAGGATTGTTGTTGGATAGGTTAGGTTTGGTTTTGTTTGACATACGTAATCGAATACTTTGAGATTGAACATGTGAATAATATGACTCCACAGGTAGGCAAAAACGTGCATCACACTGACAACAGCCAATTGAGCTCAGATTACAAAACATTTCCAATATAGCTAGGGAACGCTATTGCTTTCTGCATTTTGATCCACGAATTTCTCTTTGGTCCAAAAACCTCTTTGTACAAATGTGCTTGCTCTTTCAGAAACAATGAGAAATCTTTTGGTGGAAGGTCATGTTACAAGAGAAAATAATTAAATTATTCATCTGCCTTTCTAAAAGGAATGGAACAACGATGCCCGTACCACTCTTAAAAGTGGCTCCTTCAGGAGGCAGGTGAGGTGGCTCATGCCCATAATCCCAGCGCTTGGGAGGCTAAGACAGGAGGATTGCAGGTTTGACACCAGCCTCAGCAACTTGGCAAGACTCTTAGCAACCTAGCAAGACCCTGTTTCGATCGATCGATCGATAGATAGATAAAAATGAAAAGAGCTGGGGTTTGTAGCTTGGAGGTAGAATGCCTCTGGGTTCAATCCCCAGTACCAAAAAAAAAAAAAAGAAAAGAAAAACAAAGCAAAAAAAAAAACAGCAAAAACCCCCTTCCGTCTGTTTCCAGGGTGTGCTCAAAGCCAGGATGTATAGTGGAGGAGTCAGTTTTGCCTTGAGTTTGACAAAAACGATCCCATCGAGTGTGACAAATCCACCAACCTTATTCTTCTTGGAACATCCAAGGTTCATCTTTTCTGGGACCACAAAACGCCTAGTCCATCACATTTGTTTCTAACTGCACATTACATCCTTTAACATACCTACTGGCAACTTTCAGGGAAGGACACATTTATAAATGAGCATGTTGGTGGCAGCCGACCGTCCCTTTCCCCCCAAACTTCTAACTATGCTCATCAATTACTCTTAACGGTGCAAAGCGTTGGCAGTGTTTTCCCACCACCCTTTCTGAGTTATTCAGTTCGGTCTTGCGGCTCATTAAAAGCATCTCTATTTATTTGCTGTGTGTTACAGTCCTTAACTTTGGCACAACACGCCAAAAGAAAGCCCATTTTACTTTTCCCTGTGGTGTTAATTGGTAGAGCATGCTGCCTGCCTCTTCATTAATTATGTCAATGTGTATGAAACTTCCATTTTCATGGGGGTGAATTAACAAGGCTTCTCCGAGCAGGGCTGACAAAAAGCCAGTCGGGCTGCTTGCAAAGAGGGGGCTAATGAAGCCCATTGGTGGCCAAGGCCACACTCATTTGCAAAGGCTGGCTTTGTCTGGCCCCAAGCCCTCTCACCTCGCCTTTTTGTGTGTGTGTGTGTGACCACCAGCATGTAACAGGCAGTTTTGTGAAGCCAGCGCTACCTGCTCTGCTAGCGACAGCCCATACACCTGCAAAAACCATGCAGAGGAGGCCAAGCTAGCATCCAAACTGCACGGGACAGACGAAGGACGGGGAGGTGGCCTGTCGCAAGCCCATGAAAATGCAACCAAGACTCCTGGTGCATTCCGACAGCCTCTGGATTGCATCGTTGCAGGGGAAGGGAAAAAATAAAAGGCTATCCCCTGCTGAAAACTCCTGTTTTTTTATCACCCTGAGATGGCTTGCCAAAGTCTCACAGCTGGTTAGCTGCAAAAGGAACACGCACGCGCATGCGCACACACCATAACCCTAAAACCTGAAGTCAAATCACATCTTCTGGTTAACAAAATCATTCAAAAATTGTTTTTCCCTTACTTCTCTGCTCAACTGCTGTGAAGGTTGGTAAAAGAGTGACACCTAGTTACTGTTTGACTGTTTGTCTCTCGCACGTTCCTCCCGCTGCAGGAGCTCTCCACGGGGATCAGTGAGGATTTCCTTCTCTCTGCCTCTCTCACGATCTCTGCTTTCCTCTCTCCTTCCATTTCTGTCTGTATCTCACAGGGCGTATATATTGAAGGAGGTAAAAAAAAGGAAATCGTGTGCTAATGATGGCCTAGTTCATGTTAGAGCAAGTGTGTGTGTGTGTGTGTGTGTGTGTGTGTGTGTGTGTGTGTTACTGGGGATTGAACCCCAAGGGTACTCTAACATTGAACTACATCCTCATCCCTTCTTAACTTTATTTATTTATTTATTTATTTTATGTTTTTAATTTTGAAACATAAGTTTCAAGCTAAATTACCACAAGCTGGTCTCCAAACCTGCAATCCTCCTGCTTCAGCCTCCCAAGTACTGGGATTACATACCTGCGCCACTGTGCCCGGCCAGAGCAATTTTATAATTGCAACCACCATGGACATCTTTGATAGGTAGAGAATCATGAGCTGCACAGGATTTAGCCAGATTCAGAAAGAAAAAGAAAACAGAAGGCTTAAGCTTACTTCCTGGCACCCTGGGGGAAAAAAATCACAGGTCTGGAGAGAAGCAGCAACCTGCATGTCCAGCTGGCCTTTGAAGCAGGAGCTCAGGCCAGACACATGTGCACACATTCATACAACATGTGTAGGCACACACGAGCACACACAGAGAAATGTACAAGCATGCAGACCCACTCACACACAAGCACAAATGTACACACATGCACAACATACATGCATAGACACAAACATGTATACTCACTCCAAAAGTATGGATGTATACACAGACACTAATGCACACATGCACACATCTATGCAGTCATAAAATACATAGGTGAACAAACACACAAAATCATGTGTTTACATACACACAAATATGCATATACACAAAGTCTGCAGAGACAAGGCTGTGGCCTCTTCTCTAATGAACCACCCAGGATCTAAATATCTTGACCATGAGGAAGACCTCACTGATGTCTCACTGTGGTCTTTGGGAATAAAGCTTTTTCTCAGAAGAAAGAGAAGTGGGACTGGCCACCCAGCAGGCTTTGCCCTGGTCAGGAAGGGTATCCACACTTGTGTTCCCTTGTGAGTTAAGTGTTCAGCACAATCTCATGCCAGCTCTCTCCCGGCCCTCCAGGGAAGAGAGGGAGGTGGGGCTGAGGCAGGTGGACGACGGGCGACTCACTAACACCAGGAACGTGGGCTCCGAACAGCCAGTGCCTGGTTCAGTCTGAGACCCTGACAATGTTCTCTGAGGCGGCCTGTGCATCAGCCAAGTAGGAGAATAACAACGACGTCACAGGTTACGGAAAAGGATGAAGAAGGGGCGAGTGTGTTGTGAAACTGAAGAAATGTTTACCACACAGCAACTGTCCACAACTGCTGCCCAAGGATTCTGTCCCAACATGAAGGGACATTGTGTGGAGTGCTTAGTACATCCTAGGTGCTATGCTGGGCTCTTCCCTCACATCACCACTTCTTGTTTATACAAAGACCCACGAGGTAGAGGCCATGACCATGCCCGTTTTACACAAGAGAAATCAGGGCTGGAGGAGTGGACAGGCAGGCTGAATTCCTGCTGATTGCAAACAGGGAACCTGGACTCACTGATGGTCTTAACCAATGTGCAGACAGCCCAGCAAATGGAAGCAATCCAACTGTCCACTAACTGGGGAATCTACAGAGACGAAGCCTGGGGAAGCCATACAACAGTGTTCCTGGAGATGCAAGCACAGCACGGATGCTCCTTGAGGTCACAGTGACCAGCAAAAGAAGTCAGACACCAAAGGACAAAGCTATGATTCAGAACAGCCCAATTCAGACCGACAGAAAGCAGGTCAGTGGTTGCCCAGGGTTGAGGGAATGGCGGAACAGGTACTTATCTGCACAAGGATCTTTTGGGGGTGATGAAAATGTTCCATTTTTTTAAAAATTTTAGAACATTGCAATTGTGGATCAAATTTAGAACATTTGACAGAGTGATGGCTGCGCAACTCTGCGTATATACTAAAAAAAAAGGCCATTTCGTGGTATACTTCGAATGGGTGAATTTTACGGTATGTAAATTATATCTCAATAAAGCTGTTTGGAAAACAAACAGAAATTCTCTCGCTGCAAGACAAGCCACCCAGACCATCCCATTTGTAATCTCATCTATGCAGTCATAAAATATGAAGAACGTTTGTCTGCTTCGTTTTGCAGAGGTGGGGTGGGAAGAGTGGAGGGAACAACAGAGAGAAATCAGGCTGGAGGACGTAGGATCTTGCAGCAAGCTGGGTGGTAGCTCTGGTCTTTAAATTCAGGCCTCATTGCAGGTACCTAAGAGTTCTCTTTTGTGTGTGTGGTACTAGTGATGGAACCCAGGGGCATCTACCTCCGATCTACACCCCCAGTCCTATTTTTTATTCTTTATTTTAAAACAGGGTCTCACTAAGTTGCAGAGGGCCTCATGAAGTAACTGAGGCTGGCTGGAAACCTGTGATCCTCCTGTCTCGGCCTCCCAAGTACTGGGATTACAGGCATGCACCACTATGTCCGGCTCTAAGAGTTCTAAGTAGCACAGAGATATGAGTAGTGTTCTATTAAAATGTATTTCTCTGGTTTCAAAGGACGGGAGGGAAGTAGTGAAGGTCCAGGCTGACCGAGCAGAATCTCCTGTTGGAGAGACAGATGAGCTTTGGACCAGACAGGTGGTAGAGACAGAGGGAGTGAATGGGTCTGGGTGGCACATGGAAAGGCACGCTGATTGGTTGGATGAAGAGAGGACACAGGCTGCACAAGAGCTTGACACTGAGGGGCTTAGCTTGAACCACTGGCCATGCCATTTGCTAAAAGAAGGATCTGAAGGGAAACATATTTACTGGGTAAAAAATCCCCCATGTTATTATAAAGATCACCCTCTACCCACATTCCTAAGAACTTAAACCTCAGAAGTCTTTGGGGGAAGAAAAGGAGGTAGAAAATAAATAGGGAAGACATACCCTTGATTTAATGAACAGTCTACTACTGCTTTATTAAAAATCTAACACCTCCTTTCTGAGACAGATGGTCAGGCACCAGGAAAAGAAGGTGGCAGGGTGAAGAAGCAAGAGAAAGAAAGAAAGAGTAGAGAGAGAAAAAGAAAAAGAAATTCTTCACGGCAAGCTCAGAAGCTTCCAGAAAGGATCTAGTTCTGGGCAAGGAGGAAATGTCAAATTCCTCCCCACTTGGTCTGTGAGGACAGTAGAGATTAATCCTGAGCTCTCCATTGCAAACTCGGAAATATTTTACTTCTTAACAGTCTCCACTTCAGAGCTCCTGCAGGCCCTCTGGTCAGCAAGTCCCTGGCTGTCTTGGAGTTCTCTCCCTATTTCTGGGTGGGACATTTTTCAACCCTCATTCTTCAGGGAAGTCTACTAAGAAGAACTGGCCTTGGTCCTGAATAGACTCGCGTGCATTTACGGCTTTGTCCTTCATCGGCGGCGATGTATTAAGCATGCTCCTGGCTTCTCAGAGCCTCAACTCCCCTGTGTATAAAACAGGATGATACCAGGGCTATAGGATGAATAAATGAGATAATGATGGGACTGAGGACTCCCGTCAGTGCCTGGCCCATGGTGGGCGGTAATGGTTGCCCCCATTCTACAAGGCAAGAATTCATCACCATTCTTGGGGTATTGTTGACATATGAGAATCCCCTGAGCATTAGGAA
This sequence comes from Glis glis, assembly GCA_004027185.1. NCBI lineage: Eukaryota > Metazoa > Chordata > Mammalia > Rodentia > Gliridae > Glis > Glis glis. The sequence goes on from PVJS01005502.1 coordinate 23,857, forward strand.
AAGCCACATTCCACACCTCCAATAAATGTCTAAGCAGGAAAACTTTGAACAGCCCTATTGCAGTCTGATCCACAGACCACGCATTGGGAAAACCCAATCTCAGGCAGCGGTTTTCAGATCTGGATGCCCATTACTTGGGACACTTAAAAAAAAACAATACTGATAATCAAGCTCTACCTCTCTAAAATTACCTATAATTGGTCTGGGGTTGGACTCAGGCAACATTAATTTCAAAGGCATAGCAGAAAATTCTGCGGTACTGCCAAAATGGGGACCACTAACAAAGGAGGGAAAATGAGGTCTCCTGTCCATGCACAAGGTGGAGTTTGGCCATCCTGCCCCTGGCCTGATTCTGAAAGTGTTTTTTGTTTTGTTTTTGTTTTTGGTACTGGATATTGAATCCAGGGGCATTCTACCTCTGAGCTACCCCCTCCACCCCTTTTGTAAATTTTTGGTTTTGAAACAGGGTCTACTAGGTTGCTGAGTAGGACTTTGCGCCCTGTGGTCTGGATGACCCATAACCATCCACCCTGAATTCCCTTTGCCACATGATCTTGGGAAGCCACCAGGCTCCTTGGCTCTCTGGATGTCTTTCCTTCCATTAAGGAAAGGCCACTTGTCTTATGCGGCCATTGGGAGGATCAAATGATGGGGCCCCTGTAATGGTTCTCAGTGTGTGGGTGTCGTGGCAATAAGTCAGTCATGGGTCACCTGGAACCTCTACTCCTCTCAGGGTCCTGAGTACAGGTGCCACCACCATCATCTTACCACCTCTCCTTCTAACCCCCAAGACTACACTCAAACTGGGGCAGATTTTTCCCTTTTCTTACCAGCTGGTGGGAATGCCCTTACACCTCTCAGCCTTCAAGGGGCCAGGAGGTAACCTGTCCTAGTGTGGGGAACAGAAGCTAAGGGATCCCATACGAAGGCGGCCACTGTGATCGCGACACTCAGCAATGTGTGCCTCTCACTCTGGTTTCTTTCCCTTGACCCTAAATGACACGTGCCACCCAGACTGCCCCCAGTGTCCCTGTCCCTTCTGGACCTACCGCCCACAGGGGTTAACCACCTCCTCTTTCCTCCCATGCCTCCTTCCCCCTTGACTGATGAACAGCAGAGACTCGTCACTCTGTTGACGTGTCTAGAGCATCCTGGCCCTGTTTTTGCAGAGACAGCGAGTCAGCCAGGCAAGGCAGGTTATTTGGGGTGGTTTGCTGGGGGTGAGAGGGGGTGGGCAGGAGGGAGGAGGGCTGAGAGGGAAAGGCAATTTATGGTGCCTGTGGGTAGCTGGCTTCCCCCCACCGGCACAATTCTAATTTTATTTTGCTTGCGTTTATATTAGGAAACGCTGCAACTGCCTCGTGGTAAGGGCGGGGGATGAACCCGAGGAAGATGTTCAGGCACGCACCCACCCGGGGACAGGGCCCTCAGAAGCTTCCTGGTTCAAGCTTCCGCCCACCTGACCCGCGAGCTGAAGAGGAAGGTACCCATGACCCCTAGCATGGAAATCGGTGAAACAAGTTCTTGCTCATTCTTCCCTGGAGATGCAAGAGTTACCCCTGCCCACCGGGTGTGCCGCTGGATTCCAACAACACTCCTTCTCTCTCATTTAAGATTCCAGGGACAACATCGACAGGGAAGATGCTCCATGGAGCTTGGAATATTTCCTGTGTTTGTTAAATAATGGGGCCTTAGAATCTAGCAGGTCCGTCCCCATGCCAGCTACCAGCCTACTAGGAAAAAGCTCAAACCTGAAGATCATAGGCACCTATTTCTTTTTTACATTGTGTTTTGATGATGTTTTGATATGCTTTTTTGTAGTACTGTAAATTGAATCCAGGGGCATACTACCTCCAAGCTATACCCCAGCCCTATTTTTATTATTATTATTGTTGCTGGTTTATTATTATTATTATTATTATTAATTATTTTGAAACAAGGTCTAAGTTGCTGAGGGTCTTGCTAAGTTCCTGAGGCTGGCCTCAAACTTGCAATCCTCCTGTCTCAGCCTCCCAAGTACTGGGATTACAGATGTGTGCCACAGTGCTGGGCTTGATATGCCTATCTTGATGTACACATACATAGTACGAATCAAAATATACATCATCATATGTGGTTACCTTTCTTTTTCTAAAAAAAAATTTTTTGTGGCCATAGTACCTAAAATCCACTGTCTTGACAAATTGCAGTAAACTGTACAATATCACTAATTAGCTTGCTAACTTATTCACATGTAAACCTACTTTTTAACCCCGTGTGATCTTAAGCATATCACCCAACACCCTGAACCTCCTTATGTATATTGTGAGAACAAGAATTGGGCTGAAAATGTGAATCAGAAAAGACAGGGAATAATCTTATCAGCACAACTGACACTGTCCAGAAGCAAAATCAAGAACAGCACTGGTCATCAGCAGGGGTACTGGCATCATCAGGATGGTCAGCGGTATGAGCCAATCTGGTTAGGCTACCGTACCCCATTATTCCATCAGATGCTAATTTAGGGGTGCTTGTGGAGGTAATTTGCAGATGTGATTTATATCTGTGGCTAGTTGTCTTTATGTGGAGGAGACTACAGGGAAACCTTGGTGGGCCTGGCTTAATCAGTAAATGGCATATGGAGCAAAAACTAGGTTTCCCCGTGGAAGAATGGTGTGGTCCACACTGCTAGCTCCTGCTCCAGCTCTGCCAGCCTGCTGTTCCTGATGGCCTGGCCCATGGGTTTCAGAGTTGTTTAGCTGACCCCACAATCATGTAAGTAATTCCTTGCAGTAAACCTCTTAATTTATATAAATATTGTACTGCTTCTGTTTCTTGGGTAGAACCCTGAGGGGCACAAGTCTTATCATAATTGTCACCATAGTTCATCATCATCATCACCATCATCATCATCATCATCACCATCATCATCATCACCATCATCACCATCATCATCATCATCACCATCACCATCATCATCATCATTATCACCATCACCATCACCATCATCATCATCACCATCATTATCACCATCATCATCATCATCATCCTCATCCTCATCATCGCTCCTGTTGAGTACGTGCGTTTGCCTGGCACGTACGCAAGCCATACATGCACTGCGGGGTCTCTCTTTGCTGGATTTTCTCGCCCTTGGGAACCTGATCAGAGTTATGCTATCCCTGGAATGAACTTTTCAGAGGCAAAAGAGGAGAGTGGCACCTGCCTAATCAGCAGGGCTTGGTATTTCCACTCTGCCTGTCTTCCATATTGTGCCATCTGTCCTGCAGTCGCACCCACTTCAGGTCAGGCACTTCCACGACCCAAGAACCTGCCCGCTCTTCCAGCCTCCCTAGAGGACCTCTGATCTCACTCCTTCATGACGTATTCTTCATTCAACATTTGGCTGACCCCCAACCCCAGGCCCATCTGAACGTCTCTCAGAGGAAGACAGAACCCTTCCAAGCACTGGTAACCCAGACAAGATCCCTGTCCTCAGAGTTTGCTGTCACTGAGGGGAGCCAGACCAGGGACCAGCCAACCAGGGACTGATGGAAACATTTCAAGTGGTGTTCTAAGAAATAAACATGGCGGAGTGGTGGCGGGTGATGGGTGGAGTAATTCCAGGTGAGAAGACGAGGCATGGCTCCTCTGCAGGGGTGATGAACTCACTGAGAACCAGAGGAAGGGGAGGAGCTGGCCCTGGGACAAGCTGGGAGGAGGAAGAGGAGTCAGAGAGGGGAGGACGGGCTGAGCATCCTCTCTGAGAAGACCTGGACAGGAACAGCTCAGGTGATGGGGACTCAGGGACCAAGGGTAGAGGGGCAGGAGCTGCCGATGGAAGGAGCTTCAGGGATTGGATCATGGAGGGCTTCTTAGCCCTGGTCAGGGGCCAGTGCTGCAGATCTGGGAGGGATGAGGGATGCAGGGCAGTCACTGGGGGCATGGGGAGGACTCTGCATGGCTTCTCCATCGCCCATGACTTCCTCTTCTGGCAGTCCTGATGATGGTCCCTGGGAGCAGCTGCGTTCCCATTTCATGGGGTTGGCCCTTCGGCATTCTCTATGGGAACCTATTTAGGGTCTGGTGGTGTGTCCATTTGCCGGGCTGCCACAACAATGTATCACAGACTAAGATTTCCTTTCTCACAGCTCTGGGGCTGAAGACTGTGATCAGGTGCTGGTGGAGTTGTTTTTTTCAGGGGGGGCCTGTCTTGCTGGTTTGGGGTATCATCTTGTTCCTTTGTTCACCTGGTCTTCCCTGTGCGTGTGTGTGTGTGTGTCTGTGTGTGTGTGTGTGTGTGTGTGTGTCTGTGTTCTCAACTCTTTTGACAAACACACCAGTCCTATCAAATTAGGGCCCACCCTAATGACCTCATCTTAACTCAATTCTCTCTTGAAAGCCCTTATCTTCAAGTACAGCCACACTGTGCAGTACTGGGAGTTAGGACTTCAAAATATGAATTTTGAGGGTGTACAACTCAGTCCCTAACAGGTGGTAAGATAATTGGCTACAGTCTCCTCCCTTAGCCCCAATAGGATCCCTTTTTTTTTTTTATTTTTTGGTACTGGGGATTGAACCCGGGGCATTCTACCTCTGAGTTACAGTCCCAGCCCTATTTTATTATTTTTGTTTGTTTGTTTGGAAACAGGGTCTCTCTAGGTTGCTGAGAATCTCACTACATCGCTGAGGCTGTCCTCCAACCTGCAATCCTCCTGTCTCAGCCTCCCAAGTACTGGGATTACAGGTGTGTACCATCATGCCTGGCTAGATTCCTGTTTCTAAAAGCCAAACTCCAGGGAGAGATAAGACAGTGGTTTTTAGATCTGGTTGTAGCCACAGGGTCTCTCTTGCTTATACAACGCAGGATTGGTGATACTGGAGCTCTGTCTTGCTAGAGGCCATGGCATGTATCATGTTCAGTAGATGATAGGCGAGTATGCTCCCCTTACAAAAGGCCCACAATAAAGGCAGAGTTTCCCTAAGACTAACACTGGAAGAGAGTGGAGGACAAGATCCTAGGAGGCGGACTGCAACAGCTTGTCTCCTCTCAGGCGCTTCCCCCGAATGAAAGTAAGATGTTGGTTGGTGACAGATGGTGGCAGGCTGCCCTCTATCAATGCAGATTCTAGTACAAAGCCACCTGAACTGGATATGAAAGGCAAATTAACCCTGAATGGACCGCAAGCAACTGCTATACAGAGAACCCCAGGTAGCCACTCCATTGTTGGAGTCTGTTAAAAGAAAATAAATCTTTTTTTTTATGGTGGTACTGAGGATTGAACCCAGAGGCTTTCTAACTCTGAGCTACCCCCTCAGCCCTATTTTATTTTTATTTATTTATGTATTTATTTATTTTTTTGTGGTACTGGGGATTGAACCTAGGGGCATTCTACCTCCGAGCTACAGCCCCAGCCCTATTCTTTTATTCTTTATTTTGAAACAGGGTCTAAGTTGCAGAGGGCCTCACTAAGTAGCTGAGACTGGCCGCGAACCTGTGATCCTCCCATCTCAGTCTCCCAAGTACTGGGATTACAAGCATGCGCCACCACACCCAACTTATTTTTTTTATTTTGAAACAGGGTCTCACTAAGTTGCTAAAACTGGCCTCGAATCTGCAACCTCCCTGTCTCAGCCTCCCAAGTACTGAGATGACAGGCCTGCACCACCACACCCAGTAAAATAAACCCTCTCTTCACCTCCACCGATTTTAGGTAGCTGAGACCATTCTCAGCACAGAGCACTGTTTGGCTATAAGACTTTATAGTGAGAATTCTGCACCTTAGAGTATCAGGAGAATCCATCTGTCCCCAAACAGGACTGGCTCCATTTCCATCTCACTACATCTTGTAGCAAGATCCGCAATGAACCCCATCACCCCTTCACTGGACTGAGATTCACTGGGTTCTCTCTTATGCACAAGGCACAGTGCTGAGATCTAGTCTGGGGTGTGTTTAATTTGGTTTTAATGCACTTTCCGTTGTCCGCTATTTTATGCTTTTGAGTTCTTCTCTCTACCATTCATGCGAACCCAACGGATAGAGGAATAAACACTCTTGGAAGGGGCCGTGGTGAAATAATGAAAAGCATGTTCTGCTGGTCAGAAACACGCATGGCCGGTCAACCGGAAGCTAGTGTGCAGGATGAGGAGCGGGAGCAAGCGGGGCCGGGGAGCCACCATAAAGTCAGTCTGACGATGCCATCTACACGAAATGTGCAGCTGTGTAAGGCACAGAGGTAATGAAGATGCTATAAAAGAAAATACAGCACGTGCCTCTTGCTGATCAGGTACGCAATGCCATTAAGACGAATGGGGTTATTTGAAGACTCGGTGGCCAGGTCTCCAAAAGCTCCTCTACCTCTGTATGGTATTTCCATAAAGCCCTTGAAGTTGCCAGGATGAAGCATGCGATTACGATGAGCCGCAAGGGCTAAATTGGCTACAAAAGGCCAAGAAGCCCCGGGCGCTGTAAGGGCCACTCGTAGATGGAGGATGTAGCCGGAGGAGGATGTAAGCTAGTATTGCAAGTTGAGATGATTTCTCTAGCCTCCTCATTTTTTTTTTCTGATATGAAGAGTATCATCGGATCCTGTATAAATCCCCACCTAAAAATTCCAAGAGCTGCCCGTGTTCTGAAATGTCTCTGTGCTCAAACGCCCCCTTTCAAATTCTTCTGTGGCGTATTTCTTCTTGGCCGGGGGACTGGGAATTCAGTTACGGGAAATCTCCTAGTAAATGTTGTGGGCATGTGTTTGTCACTCGGTAAATCCTCACTCTGCGCTTGACAGGAATCCAAGATCACCTTTTAAAGCGAATCTGGCAAAGGGATAAGACGGCATTCTTAGCACTTCAACCGGAGTACAATATGACTGGCAATAAAATCAGCCTGAGCCGCTATGATTGGCAGAGGGTGATGGCATTAGAGGCAACTCACTTTTGAGAGCTTGCGAGTTTCCTTCTTATATATAAAAAAATTGCCCGTAAGTAAATATCCCCAGTGCTACGATGCATGTCGTATATGTATAAGGGGTCTATCGGTCTTATTTAGCAAGGCAACGTCAAATACAAGATACAACACCCAACCTCAAAGCTGTCATCCCCTCTGCATCCTCAGCCAGACACTTGCTGTGCAAACACCAAATGCGAAGATGTTACTCTCTAGTGAATCCATTTTATCTACTAGGTCTCCCTAGACAGATAATCAGTCTACCCCTACCAACTTACTCTTGCAAGAAGCATTACTCTGCAGAGGGGATTATTTTTCTAAATGAGTCTCTGAGATAAGCACTTACCTAAATCTGCTAAACATTTTATGGAGTTCCTAATGCTGGTTTAGCTAAAAACAAGTCAATCTACTCTCATCACACCTGTGTGCCAAATCTTCTGCCATGGACTTCTGCGACATTGGGCAAATTATGTTGGGTGAAAGCAGATGGTCCTATGTCCCCTACCATACACAGTGAGGAGGGGCTCTAATGGCCACCTGGCTTTGGGTGTGTAAGGGATACCATTTGATCCTTGGTATTTATGACACACTGGTCCTCCCTGGCCAGGTGTCCACTCACCTCCCAGAGATAAACATGCACTCACTTTGGCCCTTTAAAAATATACAGGGGCTCCTTTGCTTCTTTATCCTTCCACCTACCAACAAAGACTGTGGGCTGAATGGCCAGAGATATGCTGGTGCCATTATGGACCAGAAAGGCAGGAACATCCAGTTATCAAACCATATCACACATGGTCCACACAGATGCCAGAAACAGGGGCATGACAGGGACATTACCGAAAACCCCACTTTCCTTTCCATGTGCTTGCAGCCAAGGAGAGTGTCCCCAAACCCTCGCCTAGCCAAGACTCGTCCCTTCCAGCATTTGCTCCATCTCTCAGCCTCTTAGTGTCAAGTGAAGAGGAATGCATGGGAAGAAAGCAGAGAAAGGGGGGATTAAATATTCCACCTGTAGTTTCCACCTCTATCTCATAAGGGAGTAGCATGATCTTTCTCTTACACACACACACACACACACACACACACACACACACACTGAGCAGAGAAAGGGGGGATTAAATATTCTACCTGTAGTTTCCACCTCTATCTCATAAGGGAGTAGCATGATCTCTCTCTTACACACACACACACACACACACACACACACACACACACACACGAAGGAGAGTGCAGGATAAAGAGAAAGTCACATTACTCTTCAGAAGAAAAAGAGAAAAGGAAGGAGTTTGGATTTCTGGGGGAAAGCCCCAGATAGTACAGGGTACACAGAAATTGGAGGCATTTGAAATAGTAGAAGACATGGAATTTAAGAGCACTGTGTGGCTGCCAGGGCTAGTGTGTGTGTGTGTGTGTGTGTGTGTGTGTGTGTGTGTGTGTGAGAAACAGGAGTTACCAGTCAATGCACATGAAGCTGTAGTTGTGCAAGATGAGTAACATAGCCAGACATGGGGGTACACATCTGTCATCCCAGTATGTGGAGGCTGAGACAGGAGGATCACAAGTTTAAGGCCAGCCTCAGCAACTTAGTGAGACCCTCAGCAAGTTAGCAAGACCCTATTTCAAAGTATAAAGGGCTGGGGGTGTAGCTCGGGGATAGAATGCCCCTAGATTCAATCCCCAGTACCATAAAGAAAGAAGAAAGAAAAAGATGAGTACAATCTAGAGAGCTGCTGTTTAACACTGGACTACAGTTAGCAGTACCGTATTACACGCGCGGTCCCCTGAGCACGCAGTGTTATGCCTTCAACATGCATGTTGCTCCCCTTCTAGACACAGATCAACAACAAAATCCATACTCAACAGAAGCAGAAGCCCTCCGGGCACCGGGCCTGTCTCCCCAGCCCAGATCTCTTTCTGACTTGCATGTAGCACCCCATCCATGATGGCTGCCCTCATGGATGCCCTTTTGACCACACTGACATCCTTTGACTTCAGGGTTCAGTATTTCTGTCCTTCCACTTAGAACTCTCCTTACTCTGATCTCCATAATGATACCTCCCCCTTTTCACTTTCAACTGGCGCCCTTTCATAATTACGGGAAATTGTCACGATAACTGGAGAATTTGTTTACTGGTGGTTGGGGGTGGGGTTTGGTCTCTCCATCAGCTCAACTCTGTAGACATCAGGAGGGCGTGTTTGCAGTCCGGTCTGTTAGCACATTAGCACCACATGCAGGTTGTCTTCATGGCGAGAATGTCTCACCTATGTGACCTGAGGTGGAGTGGAAAGGGAGGGATCAGAGGCAAGAAGAAGGAAGGAGGGAGAGAAGAGAGGAGAGGAGAGTGAAGACAGGAGAAGAGAGGATGGTTGTGGAGGGAGAAGATGAGGGGTAAAGAGAGGATGAGGGAGAGAAGGAGAGGAAGAGAGGGGACGGAGAAGGGAGAGGGAAGAAAACAAGGGGAACAAGGGAAATGAGGAAAGGGGAGGGGATGAGGAAGGCCAGTGCAGTAGTCAAAATATAAAGGGGAAAAGATCCTGGTGGGTAATCCCTGATGTCCTACAAGACTGAGGAGGGTTTGAGAACAGGGACCTTAATACTAGATTATCATTTTGGGGGGGGCACTGGGGATTGAATCCAGGGGCACTCTAGCTCCAAGTCACACTCCAGCCCTTTTTATTTTGAAATAAAATCTCACTAAGTTACTGAGGCTGGCCTTGAACCTACTATCCTGTCTCAGTCTCCTAAGACTGGGATTACAGGAATGTGCCACCATGCCTGGCTCATACTAGATTTTAAAGTGTGTGTTGTTCTGTGATTTCTGCATCACCTCTTACCCCAACAAGGAAACTGCCGCACTCACCAGCTTGGGTGATACAGAGAAGGGAGCAACAGATTAGAGATGGAGGGAGGGTCACTAAGTAAGGAGACTCAGAATGCGTGGCACCTCTAAGGACGTCATTAACCTCCAGGTGTATGCAGACACCCGGAGGGGCACTGGCTTCCTGTTGCCCATGGATCAGAGTCGTAGCCAGTTTAAATATAGGGAGCTGCATAAGTTAGGGGCATCTTGGCTGCAGATCTAAATGTTAGTTAAAGATTGTGACAATCTTAAAATATAGCGTGAGTGATGTTTGAGAACATGGCACAGCTTGTGCAGCCCTATGCAAAACAGATGCAAATTATATGTAAAAGTGAATGTGTCCTCTTTGGCTAGTTCCAACGGCAGGCTCCTTCTGAGGATGGACTCTATGGACTCCCTGAGATTGCTAATTAACTCAGGGGACTGTGAGTCGCCCCTCGGGGAGGCAGAAGGCTGCCGTTGCTGGGTTATGAGAGGAGCTTTTGAGAGGGAGCTGCTGAGTTGATATTCGCAAAAGGAAATAGGCAACCAACCGGGAGATGCCCTATGTCAACAATATGGCGAACGGGACGCCCCGCCCAAATGACCTGCTCTGAGTTGTCCAAGGTTGGAGAGCCCACTGATGGTTCTTCCAACCCTTTCATTCTGATAACACATGCACAACATAGAGTTTACCACCTGCACTATTTTTAAGGGCACCATGCAGTGACTTTGGGTACATTCACAGCGCTGTGTAACCACTGCCACCACCCATCTCCAGAGATCTCGTCATCTTATGAAGCTCTGTACCCACTGGACGACCACTCCCTATTTTCCCCTCTCTCCAGCCCCTGGACACCACCCGTCTACTCTTGGTATCTAAGATCCTGACTATGCTAACAACTTCGTATAAGTGGAGTGATACAGTATTTGCCTTTTTATAATTGGCTTATTTCACTTAGCATAATGTCCTCAAGGTATATTCATGGTATAACATGTGCCAGAATTTCCTTCCCTTTTAAAATTAAATAATATCCCATTGCTATACATTATACTACATACAATGTACATTACATTTTGCTTTTTTATGCGTCATCAATAGGCACTTGGATCAATTCCATGTTAACTATGATGAATAACGCTGCCTTGAGCATGGGTGTCCACATATTTCCTTAAGACTCTGCTTTCAATTCTTTTAAATATATACCCAGAAACAGAATTGCTGGATCACGTCGTAATTCTATTTTTAATTATTTCAGGAATGGCCACACTGTTTTTTACAGCAGCGGTACCATTTTGTGCTTCTACCAACAGTGTGCAAGGGTTTCGATTTCCCCACGTCTTTGCCAACACTTGCTGTTTCCTGGGGTTTTGTTTTGTTTTCATGGTAGTCATCCTATTTATAGTGAGACCGTGGTATCTCACTATAATTCTGATTTGCATTTGCCTAGCAATTAGTGATGGGGAACATCTTTCCCTCTGCTTACTGGCCATCTGTTTATCTTCTTTGGAGAAATGTCTATTGGCGTCCTTTAACGGTTCTCGAATCAGGTTATTTGATTTTGTTGCTGTTTTGGGGTTCCCCTGGATTGGTTTTTGCAGAGCGCAAAGTGGCTCTGGTGTAGAGACGGTGAGAGAGTCCTCTGAAGGCAACACTGAGGCTACATCCAGGCTTATCCTCCCAGCCAGCTGTTTAGGGTATAATTGGCTCCCCAAACTTCTGCAAGTTCTGTTAGCATCAACTCCAAAATAAATCCCTTGTGCATCCCCACTACCTCTTACTCTACACCACAATCCACTCTCTCCTGGAAGCCTGCAAGGACCACCCAAGTTATCTCCCTGGTGCCTTGCTTGCCACACCCACTCTCTACTCCACAGCTTGGCCAGCTTCACAAATAAAAAATGGGCTCATGGTATTTCCTGCCTACATCCAACCAGGAACCTCCTGCCTCACCCAGAATAAAATCCCCTGTTTTACCATGCCCCAAGGCACTGAACCTGGACTCTCCTGCCTCTCGGGTCTCATCTGATAACTTCTCTACGTTTTCCTCCACTGTCCGGCCATCCAGCTTTCTTTTCTTTGTTTTTCTCTTCCCCTTCTTCTTTCCTTCCTTCCTTCCTTCCTTCCTTCCTTCCTTCCTCCCTCCCTCCCTCCCTCCCTCTCCCTCTCTTTTCTTTCTTTCTTTCTTTCTTTCTTTCTTTCTTTCTTTCTTTCTTTCTTTCTTTCGTCTTCCTTTCTTTCTTTCTTTCTGTCTTTCTTTCTTTCTTTCTCTTTCTTTCTCTCTCTCTCTCTCTCTCTCTCTCTCTCTCTCTCTTTCTTTCTTCTTCTTTTTTTTCGTACTAGGGTTGAGCCCAGGGACATTCTAACTCTAAGCTACACCCCCAGCCCTTTTTATTTTTGATACAGGGTCTCACTGAGTCCCTGAGGATCGTGCTAAGTTGCCCAGGCTGGTCTTGAACCTGTGATCCTCCTATCTCAGTCTCCCAAGTCCTGGGATCACAGGCATGTGCCACTCCGCCTGGCTCTTTCTCCTCTCTGTGGTTTCTCAGCTGTACCATGTTGCTTACTCTGGTCCTGGCATTCCTTCATCTTGGAATGTTCCTTACATTCCAGAGCTCAACATACCTAGCCCATCCCATCTTGCCACTCAGGTCTCAGGCAGGTCTCTTTCCTCACTCCCTTCCTCCTGGTCCCCTCTCTCACATCTTCCTGTTTTATTGCCTGCAGGACAGTTTTTGCTTCCTGAAATTATTTTGTATTCCTACAGATGGAGCAGCCCTCATCTGAAAATCTAAAATGCTCCCAAATCCCAAACATTCTGAGCACAGACACGATGCCACGAGTGGAAAATTCCACACCTGACCTCAGGTGACGGGTTGCAGTCAAAATGCAGGCTATAAAAGTAATACAACTCTCCTATAAAATTGGCTTTAGGCTGTGCGTATAAGGTGTATATGAAACGTAAATGGACTTTGTGTTTAGACTTGGGTCTCATCCCCAGCTATCTCATAAACATGCAAATATTCCAAAACCTGAAAAAAGAATCTGAAAACCAAAACACCTCTGGTCTCAAGCATTTCTGATAATGGATATTCACTTTATATTTCTCACCTGAATCTTAAAACACAGGGTTTGGTTTCTGTTTACGGATTCCCCCAAATAACTGCAGCTTAAACAAGACATAGGCTTATTTTTCTCTTCCATAGAAGTTCAGAGCGAGGCAGCCCCTCACACCTTGCTGGCCCTTTCCCTTTCTATCCCATCATCACCCAGAGGACATAGAGTCTTCATTTGAAGTTGCCTCAAAGTCATAAGATTTCATGCATCAGGAGAGAGAAAGGGAGAAACAGCACGTGAATGTTTGTGTAGCAAGTGAATCAGCCCCCATTACGAGGTGTACCCAGAAAACACATCAGATCATGACCACTGGATCTCCTTGGTGATCCATCACTACTAGCAAATATGGGGAACGCAGTATTATTGTCCTTCATTTGGGGCATATTCACTATAACGAACAGACCTATTATCAAGCAGTCTGTTACTAAGGAGAAGATATACCTGGCTGTTGGGCAGACAGCTGGCAGTTCTGACCACAACTTCCTGAATGCTTTTCCCTGACCAAAGAATGAGCTCGGTGTGAGCATGGCTGCAGTCTGTCTGGCGCACTGCAATATCACAGTGCCCACTGCAGCGTCCGACAGCCACACCATAAATAGAGGTGCAATACACATTTGCTGAATAAGGGCGGAGCCCGGTGGTGGTGATTTTCCAAGATGATGTGTAAGAATGCACCTGGATCCTTCCTGCCTCCTTCAAGCCTTTCTTCCTCGGGCAGGCCAACTGAGCATCACCCTTCGCCCCAATCACTTCCCCACTCCTCTCCCTGGGCAAAGAAAACCTGCGTTCATTCTGAGAACCATTGTCCCATCATCATCCACAGGACACAGTACCGGGAGAGTCCAGCTTCCTTCCTAAAACTCCCTGCTGCCTCGAGTTCCACATTACGTTCAAGGTAAAGACCTGGTTTGCAGCCAGCCAAGGCAAACCCTTTTCCTTGACACTCTGTGCTCGTGCCCCAGAAAATCAAATGTCGCCACTGACGCTGCCTGACTTCGATTTCTCTCTGAAATGTCCCAGAGATGGGGCTCTATGCTTTTGGCTGTCTACGTGCTGAGCACCCTGGAGGATGTGCAAAAAGCAAGAGTAGCCCTCGCCCTGTTCTCTTTGTCTAATTTCATCCCAGCCCCGTTTGGATGACCCGCAGATGCTGCACGGATGGGAACTGCAGCATTCCCCCAATGCAACTACACACTGGCATGACAGGTGTTCTGCTCCGTGGAAACTTCCAAACCTCTGGGCGTCTGCCGCCAACAACGATCAGACGTCCATTTCCACAGCTGTTTTAAAGTGCAGGATTCAGGGCCCGTCTCTAAAACATTTCTCATCTATTACTTTTTTCACCGATTACCATTCGATTTTTTTAAAATGATAAAACAGGGAAACCTTTAAACACTCAGTGGGTCCTGAATTATTAAACATAAAAGGGCACTTTGGTGTATTTATTATCTCGCGGAAGGAAATTTGGTCTGGTTTAAGCTCTCAGCTCCTTAAAATGTCCCCCTCTGTTCTCAAGTGGAGTTACAAATGCATCGCCATAAAACCCCATCCATTTCCAATTTTCCCATCATCAGTTTCTGACATTACGAGCTGTCACCCTCGCTGGCTGCAGGCTTCCTCAGGGGAGGAGGCTGGTCACACGGCGCTGATGGTCATACTTCACCGGCCCCTCGGAACTGAGACCCGGACTTGGTGCTCAGAGCCATCTCCTTTTCTCCTCTCTAGAAGGACACTGCTTCTCGGGGGATCCATCTCTGGGGGTCTTCCTGCACGCACACTTCGTGCTGTTCTAACCGCATTCCACGCAACGTAGCAAATGCCTTTCCTCGGATCCGACGCCGGGTTTTACCGGCTGCTGCTTTTTGTTTTTGCTTTGCCTTGTATTTTTATGGAAATGAAATTCATGTAACATAAAAATAGCCATTTGAAGTGTACCATCCCGTGGCATTTAGCACAGTCACAAGGTTGCGTAACCATCACCTCTATCTAGTTTCAAAACACTTTGGTCGTCTTCCCGCAGCCATTAAGCAGGTGCCTGCTATTCATGCTCCCTCCCCTGGAAAACACCATTCTGCCTCCTGTCTCTGAGCATTTGTCTAGTCTCTACACATAAGCAGAAGCATGCGCTATGTGACCCTTTGTGACTGGCTTCTTTCATTGAGCATAGTGTTATTCAAAGCTCATCACACTGTAGCATGTATTGGTATGCCGCTCCTTTTTACGGCTGAATAATATTCCATCATATGCATGGGCTACATTTTCTATAGCCATTCATCTGCTGATGGACATCTGATTGCTTTCAGCTTAGGGCTACTGTGAACAGTGCTGCTGTGAACATTCATGGACTAGTTTTTGTTTGAGGACCTAGTTTTAATTCTCTCAGGTATAAAGCTGGGAGTGGAATTGCTGGGCTCTGTGGTACTTCTATATTTAACTTTCTGAGGAACTGCCAGACTGTTTTCCATTGTCTCACACTCACAGGTTTTTAGGCTCACTCCCCAGGACTCCATTTTAACTTAACATTCAAGAAAACATCCTTCCATAAAAAGAAAGACACTCTGGAAATCCCAGAGAACAGGACTTGAAATTAACAGCAAGCTCAACCTTTTCCTGTGTCTACCACAACAGCACGAAGCACAAGATGCTCAGAGCCATCGCCTTCCTTATTCTTTTTCCTCATCCCAAAGGAGAACAGCTGTGCAGGAGGCTTACAGAAGTCATGTCTGTACTTAGTTTCAACAGCTTGGGGAAACCAGAGAATCCTGGGAGAAGGACAGAGTGGAGGTGGAGTGAGAAAGTAGGGACTACTGGGAGGGAAGAAAAAGGAACAGTCCATGTGTCCATGGGTCTAGTAAATGGAGAAGTAGCCTGGCTGCTCAGCATGTCCAGGAAATATACCCTTAAGATGGTGTCTTTTAAACTCTCTTTAAAATAACCCAGACCCCTGCACAAAAATACAAAGATAAGACCACTGACTTGGTCTATTTCAGATAACCCACCTTCCTCTCTCCATGTGTGTTTATCTTTGGCTTAGAATTCGACCTCCCATTTCTCTTTGCAAATGCTGTCCTCTTTGCCCCAAACACTCTTCCACAAATCTTTTGGGGAAATGCCTACCTACCCTTTCAAACGTGCCAGATATCTCTTTTTCTGGACCCTTCCAAGACTCTGTCAGCATGGTTCCTGCCCATGTACACATACGCCATTCAGGTTCCCTTCTACTTACACATATGCCTGCCTCCCCGTCCTAAGCATGAATTCTTTGAAGGCAGACCCAGGCTTCCTCTTTGTTATATGTTTTCTCTCATATATAGAAGCTAGGTAGAAATTGGGAAACAAAATAAGTAGACCTGAGATAGAGGAGCAGAGACTTTAATGGAGCGATGGAGGGGGCTTAGGGGAGGGGGCAGGGGGGATGGAGACGTAGAGAATGTAACAGTTGAAATAATGCTATGCATGTATATGAAATTACCAATGCCAGTCTCAATGACATGTACGAGGAAGGGGAGGGAGGGTAAGATGGACCGAGTACTGTGTGCATGTATGTTCCTATCACACTATACCTCAACATGACGTATAATTACAGTGCACCAATAAAAGTATACAAATGGAGATAAAATATTCACCGCTCAGGCTTGTGAGTGTGAAGTGAGCGCCTACATTTCAAAAGCCTGATGCACTACCCTGGGCTTTGAGGATCTTAATAAATGTTTGCAAACCATGGGAGCTTTGGGTACCCGCATAATCAGCATTCGCCATGTTTGATGTCTCTTGATTTTGGACTGCTAAGCAATCGCTGGTACATGGGGCCAGAGAGAAAGGAGAAGGAGGGAGACAGGAAAAGATGCAGGAAAAATTTCCTGGGGAAGCTTCAGGATGGAAGGGGAGAGTGGATACAACATGGCCAGCACTGTGAACACTGAATTTACAACTCACAGGAACACTAAGTACATCGAGCCATCAGAACCATGATTATTATTACCATTATCAGAATTATTAGACCAATCCTATTCCTTGGCTTCTTTTGTATTACTTTTTGAAATAAATAAAAGACAAAGGAGGAGGAAGAAGATGGGAGAGAAAAGGGAGGGATCCCAAACACACAAAACAATGATAATCAATGAAGCGTCCATGTAGCCTCTGGGCAGGCGAATGATGTTTTAGATACTGAGAAGGAAGTCCTCAGATACTTCTACACACAGCAGAGAATGAAAGAGAAGTCATGTCTGGTGGGTTAAGCTACATTCAGTAGCCCATTTATAGGAGCTACCAACCACCCCTTTCTTTAGGTTGTGAGCATTTTAGCTACTCATTAAATCTTTGAAACCTGTGTTGTTACATCCTTTGCCCCGCTCTGCCCTGTAAGTCCCAGATACCAACTACCTGCTGTATCCCATGGACTGAGGCTCATCTCCTCCTGATCTGTGATTCACACCCATCAGTTCATTGGTGGAATTGATTAGGATGGACAGACCCCACTACCCCATAACCAAAACTCTTGCAAGGAGTCGTATTCTACAAGCCTGGGAGATGCCATGTGATTTAAATGGATAAGGCTCCTCCAGAGACTTTATTTTTCATATTATGAAATGTAAGACTAGTCTGAGGAAGCCAGACGAGTAGCAGAGTACACACACAGATCCTTATAAGGGTAGAATGACAAGGAGCTGAATTCGAGGCTAGGAACACAGTGAGGTCAACAGAGACTGAGGACATCTTAAGAAAGCTCAGACTAGAGGAGTTGTAAAAATGATGTGGCTATAATTACCAGAACAATAAACAGCACACTAATGACCGAGAAATTCATTAATCCCCATAAAACCTTCACATTGAAAGGATGCTATTCAGCCATCTTTGAATGCTCTGCTTTCTTAATGTAATAAAACTTCTTTTTTTTCTGGTGAAGGGGTAGATCAAAGAGCAGACTCAAAGAGGGTCACAGGCCAGGCGTGGTGGCACACGCTTGTAATCCCGGTACTTTGGGAGGCGGAGACCGGAGGATCCGGGTTCACGGCCAGCCTCAGCTCGCTCTCTCTCTCTCTCTCTTTCTCTCTCTCTCTCTCTCTCTCTCTCTCTCTCTCTCTACTTAGCATGGCCCTCTGCAACTTTGTGAGACCCGGTTTCAAAATAAAGTATAAAAAAATAGGGCCAGGGGTGTAGCGCGGAGGTAGAACGCCCCTGGGTTCAATCCCCGGTACTGCAAAAAAAAAAAAAAGAGGGTCACAGAACACACACACACACACACACACACACACACACACACGAGCGTCTAAGGTGATAGATATACCAATTACCATGATCTGATCATCACATGCTGACTACATGTATGGAAATGTCACACTATACCCCATACCTATGTACAATGACTCTATGTAAATTAAAAATAAAAATATATTTTCAAAAAAGATGGTTGTAGTTCCTGCAGTTTAGTCATGAATATCTGCTTAATCATTAGAATGGACACTGGCATTTTTAGCCCCAAAGATCTGGGTTTTCCCAAATCTTAGCCACTCCACTGCCACTCTAAGTGGCTACCGTGTGTCACAATGACAAACTATCAACTGCCTAGTGTTTTTGTTTTTGTTTTGTTTTGTTTTGTTTTGAAACAGGGTGTCAGTAAGTTGCAGAGGGTCTCGCTAAGTAGCTGAGGCTGGCTACAAACCTGTGATCCTCCGTCTCAGCCTCCCAAGGACTGGGATTACACGCGTGCGCCACCACACCCAACACTTGGTACCTTTTTACACTAATGCTCTTCTCTTAAACTGAAATATATTATTTTAAAAGGAGACTTTATCTCAATTTTATAAATAGAAAAGTCACTTATTCCAGATAGAAGGTAACCACTCGATAAACAATACAATCACGAGTTATCAAAATATGATCCCATTATTTTTAGATACAGAGCAGGAGGCCTCCACTTTATTATGAAAAATGTAGCTCATCAAGAACTAGAGAGATGTTTAAGATGCCCACGCACCAAACAAAGCCCTTCTCATTGCCATAGACAGGGGAGTAAAAAGAGAAATGGAAATGAAATGACTCCTTCCTCAAGTGACCAGTTTAATATTATTTTATAGTGTCTTCCTGTGCCATCTAAACCCATAATAATAGGATGGAGTTTATAGATTGAGAATGACTGCTTTCAGCTAATGTTTACCAAAAGCAAGGATACTACTGTCTTTTCAAGTACTGTTAGAATATATCTTTCCAGTTATCTCTCCAAGAAATTTTTTGTATTTCATTCTCTCGCTTTTATGGCAACATTTCTTGCAATTTTGAGTGACCTAAATATGCTATAATCTGTGCTTGATATATGGAATCCCAAGACCACCATGCTGGGCTGTTGCCCACGGCTGCTGGGTCAGAGCATGGGTACTGTGCCTCAGATGACTTCTCTGCCCCGTTACACACAAGCTCACACTGGGAAAGTTATCGTCTGTCTGTCTCAGTCTCCCCAGCTGTAAAGCAGAACGCAGTGTAGAACCTGCCTCACTGCAGTGAAAGGGGCAAGACACGTAAAATACTTAGAAGACTGTCTGGCATTCATGGCTATACAGGTTTAGTTTCTAGTTGCTGCCCTTATAACAAACTGCCAAAAATGGGATGACTTGAAAGCAATTCAATTTCTTTTCTCGTAATCCTGTAGTTCAGAAATCTGACACAAGTCTCATCAGCTGAAATCAAGGTGTCGCCAGGACTATGTTGCTCTCTGGAGGCTCCAGGGAGAGTCTACGCTCTTATCTTTTCCAGATTCTAAAGGCTGACTGCATCGCTGGCTCATGGCTCCCTTCCACTGTAAAGAGAGCAATAGCCAGTAGTGTTTTTTTGTTTGTTTGTTTCTGTTTGTTCGTTTGTTTGTTTGTTTGATTGGTTGGTTGGTTGGTTGGTTGGTTGGTTGGTTGGTTTGGAAGCATGATTCTAATACTCCCTCTCCTCTGTCTCCTTCTACTTACAAGGAACTATGTAATCGTATTGGCCCTATCCAGATAATCCAAGAAAGCTCCTGCATCTCATGCGATTAGCAAGCCTCATTCCATCTGCAACTTAATTCTCTTTTGCTGTGGAATCTAACCTGTTCGCAGAGTTTAAAGATTATGATGTGGATGGACTCAGGGCAGGACAATTATTTTGAATATCACTGGGTCAAATGATGACATGTCTCTCCACACATAGCAGAGCAGAGCAGAGGGGATGGCCTTTCTCTCTGTCTCTGTGTTGTTCTTAGGGTGTTTCCCAAGGAAATGTCACACGTAGGGGACCGTTAGGGTTTATTTTGGAGTAACTGTAGATTTACAGAAACATAGCAAACATCATACAGATAACTCGGATGTCTCGCCAGCCTCCTCTGATGTTCAAATCTCACTTAATCACAGCACCATGATCAGAACCAGGAATTAACGGTGACACTAGAATGTTAACTAAAGTGTGGGTCATACTGGGATTTCATTCATTGTCCCCTCTATCCCTCCCTTTCTGGGTCAGGATCCTACCCATGATTCCACGCTCCATTTTGTTATTTCTCTTTAATCTTCTCATAGTTGATGCTCCAGCTCCTCACAATTATCTGATTTGAGCAGTGTCTGCCCCCAAGCACTTCACAGCCTTCTCTGGACTCTCATGCCCACCGAGGGAACCTTCCAACCTCTCCAGGCACTAGGGGAGCAGCCCCTGTCTGAGCATCAGCAGGATTCAGACAAGCTCCCAGCCCAGCACATTTTTAACCCCTGACCCTCTTTGATTAAACCTTCCCCAGCATATTGTGGTTCTCCCAGCTTCAGATTCATGAACAAATTCCCCCCCTGACATCAGTGGGCTACCATGAGCTACAGCAGTCGGATGCTACCAAAGCACTGGCGATTCTGAGCGATGTGGACTCAGAACCGGAATTGCCAATCAGTGTCCCTTCTCCTCGCTCCTCGCCCTGTCCCCTCCCCCTGCCCATTCCCTCCGTTTTGAAAACAGCTCATGGAATTGTACAGAAAGGGCATCAATAGATTAAGAACTGTTTCCCTCTAATAAAATGTTAAACGATGTTGAAAATTAATCACCAGGGCTGCTTGCACTGCCCTCCTTAGAGGGAGATGGCTCGGGAAATTTAATAAATTATTATCACAATGATGTTCCTATTATAAAATTTGCATTTCGTTCCCAAGGCTTGCACTCAGCATCAAAGCTGTCCGATGATGGTTAATAAAACCAAACGGGCCCCTCTGCCTCAGTGGAGAGAGGGCACGCTTCGAGCTGCCCACTAAGGAGCCTTCCCTGGGCTTCCTGCTTAATTATTTCAGCTTCCGCTCCAACCCCTTCCTTTATAATTTTTGTTTCTTTAAGACAACGAAAGGCAGTATTTAATCGTGAGCCTCCTCTCCTGATGGAAACACACACTGTAATGATATGCCTAGCTTAAAAGCAAATCTAATCTACTTGCTTATTAAATTTAAATGTGTTTAAGGCTGATATGGTTTGAAGATGATATGTAAAATACCGCTTCCC
>PVJS01005502.1:45330-64015 GCA_004027185.1 Glis glis
TTTCTGATGTACCATGACCGGAATCACTTCTCCAATCAATTATTAAAGAGTGAGGAAATCCATTCTTATGACAAAGTTCCATGGTGAAAAATGGCAGGGGTGGGGGGGTGGGAAGTTCTCCTTAGGAAGAGACCACTACCTACCGATGGGAGGTGCGATGCCAAAGAATCAAGCTTGATGTCCCTCTGAGTGACAAATCACAGTTTCATTATGCTCTAATCCCTTTTTTCTTTTCCTTTTTTTTTTTTTTTGGTAGGGTTTACTGGGAATTAAACCCAGGGACGTTCAACTTCTGAGCTACATCCCCAGACCTATTTTATTTTTTCTCTTTGAAATGGGGTCTCACTAAGTTACTGCATGCTGGCCTCGAACCTATGGTCCTCCTGTTTCAGCCTCCCAAGTACTGGGATTACAAGTGTGCATCATAGCACAGCTTCATCAGATGCACATATCAGATGCACTCTCTAGAGGTCCCCAAATTCAAGTGATCACTGGAACTACTCAGGATAAGAGGAGCCTGTCATGTACATTCCTGAACCCATTTTCTCGTTGAAAAGACTGAGGAGAAGTCCAGGAACTCACATTTAAAAAACAACAACAACAACAACAAACAAACAAAAAAAGCTCCCTCCTTCATGATTCTTTGGACATTTAATGTCCCCTGAAGCATAGCCAGGCCTTGTTCTGCATGCACAGTGTTTGTACACAAGCCTATTTTGACCCTTAAAACAAACAAGTGTCACAGAAACAATCTCTATCCACCTAGTGAACACTCTGCTCAACAGAGTTATGACCATGCACAGCTAGAAAAACGTCCTCCTCTTCTGTTGGGGGATATGGTGGTCCTCATTTCTTTTTTTTTTTTTTGTGGTACCGAGGGTTGAACCCAGGGGCGTTCTACCTCCAAGCTACACCCCCGGCCCTATTTTTTATCCTTTATTTTGAAACCGGGTCTCAAAGTTGTGGAGGGCTCACTAAGTAGCTGAGGCTGGCCGCGAATCCAGATCCTCCGGTCTCCACCTCCCAAGTACTGGGATTACAAACGTGCGCCACCATGCCCGGCAGTGGTCCTCATTTCTGAGTAACTGAATTTCTGACTTCCTGTGGGACCAGCTTCTGGGTAGCTCTGCCTCTCTGTGTACCTACCTTCCAACAACCTCTTCAATTGTCCCTTCTAACTTAGGTCATACCTTATGTTCCCTTCGGCTAATCATATAGAGCTCAGAGTTTCATTTAGGAAAACAAAAAAAAAAAAAGTGCCTTACTGAGAAGCGAAAATATCTGTTGGGAATTTATTGAAGAGTTAGAAGCATCAATGCTTATAATGGCTAATGAGAAAAGGAGGGCAGAGGCCAGTGGACTCAAGCTGGAAGGATTTTTATTTTAGATTTAATTGTGCTGGGCGTACCGGTTGATCAATGCTTTGCTGCTTCTCCGTGGCCTCCTAAGAAGGCTTGGGATTTTGTCATTACTCAGTAGAGAACTCTACATTTGGGTCACTAATTGATGTCCTGCCCAGTGGTCTTCCATTTCAATTTAGGACAATGATCCATTTCTCTTATATCTGGGTTGAGTCTATTCCAGACACACGGCTGATCAAGATATAGACTGGTTAGCACAGATTCTTCCAGAAAGCTGGAGGAAAGACATGAAATTGTCTTCAAATGAGTCGTATTCACTAGGAAAGTTATGCAAGGGGTTACCTGCAGATATCTGTGGGAATTGCTGGCCTTGATTTCAATGGCAATTTACAACCTGGAGCACCTTTCTCCCAAGAGTGGGCTAATTTATAAATTGATAGGTACTAAGAAGCTGGGCATTGTGATGCAGGCCTATAATCCCAGTACTTGGGAGGCTGAGACAGGAGGATGGCAGGTTTGAGGTAAGCCTCAGCAATTTAGTCAGATCTTGTTTCAAAATAACAAATAAAATAGGGCTTGTGGGGGTGTAACTCAAAGGTAGAATTCCCCTGGGTTCAATCTCCAGTAAAAGAAAACGAAAGGATAATAAGAAACAGGTAGTATGCTTCAGAATGGCTTCTATCCTCTGTGTAGTATGTGTGGGTTGGGTGGTAGTGTTTTGGGAGCAAGGCATTCTTGGCATTAGGGAAACTGAGTCAGCATGGATCTGCATAGCAGGTTCCCTATGTAGAGCATCACCCTAATAGGCTTCCATAGTTAAAAATCCATCAGTCAGTGCCCCACAGTCTTGAGCTGCCTCTGGCCTGAGGATTCCAGCTGGACCTGACACTGCGTGGTTTATCATTCTTTTTAGATTGCCCTTATGATGGCCAGGAACTTCCTCCAACTCCTGTACGTCTCTACTCTCTGTTTCCTCAATCATTTCCTTAAAGGTTCTCCCAAGTCTGAAGGTTGCATTGGTAACAGCCAACTCGATGCCATGGCTTGGTTCCTTTGTGGAAAGCCCTGCACCATCTCTCAGGGTCCTGTTTCCTGCAGTCATGAGGCAGATCGGCATCTGAATCCCTAAATGAATGGTAGAAAGGAAGACCACAGCCACAGAATGAGACTTGCTGTAGGGCAGATTCAGCTCAGCTTAGCAATCCTGAGATTGGGGGGATGAGCTGACACCCATTGGTAAGTCTACAGCTACAGCGAGATGTGATCTGCTCCTGTTTGCTTAGAGCATAAAATAGCATTCAGGGAATGGGGAAGATGAAAGTGCATGTGTGTGCAATCACACACACACACACACACACACACATACCACAAGGCAAAACATTTCCTTCCTGCCTCAAGTTAGTTTGGGTCTATATTAGACCTCTGTAACATGCAGTTAAAAGCTTCCTCCAAATGGCATTTTGAAGCTAATTGCAATGCAAATTTTAACTCAAGGGTTTTTAATAAAACCCTACTCAGACAATATCAGAGCATTTTAATGCAGGACTTAGAAAGCCAAAGGAAATACCGGGAGATGTAGGTTGGCTTCTTCATTTTAGCTTGAAGCACTTATGTGAAGTTTTTCAGCTCTATAGCCCTGGTCTGTTTCCAGGGGCCCATGCAGCACATGTGCACTGGTTGGGCTCTTGCTTTCAACACAAGTATACCGCTTTTTTTTTTTTTCCAGTGGATGAGACTCATTTTGCTGAACTGGTCAATTCTTCAAAATTCTTTAACATGATTACCAAAATAGTCCACATTTTATGCAGAAAATGTGCAAAACAGAGCAAAAGCTAAAATGAAACCAAAGTTTCTATTATCCTACTATCTCAAGATAACGACGGCGAGCACACCTATGGGCACATCTTCAAGATCGCCGCTCTCTGTGTGAGCGACTTCTGACAGCACCGATTCTGCCCCTGTGGTTGTGAAAGGTACTTTCTTCACTCCACAATATATTGCCAGCATTTCCCAGTATGATCACCATAAATTAGCCAATTCTCTCTGTCGGAAATTGAGGTGGTTTCAATTTTTCACCGTTAGGAAAAGTGCTGATAAATATTATTTTTCAGAAAGCCATATTTGTTTCCATAATTTTAAAAGGGCTTTCTCACAGTGCCAACTTACGTGTCTACCCCTTTTTAAGATGCCACATACTGTTTTTAAGTGATTAATAATCTCTCAGAAGGATTAAGGCAGGAGAGATGCACTTTTAAAAAATACCACAAGTATTTATACCCTATCATAGGCCACTGGCCATTTTTCTTCTCATGTGTAATTTCAGTAGTCCAAAATGACTAGAGAGATATTTTAAAACACAAGTTATGTGGGATATTTTTGAGGCCACTGAGTACATTTTAATATAGACTGATACTTGCTGGTAGGATGGACTTCAGTCCGTGAAGTTAGTCATAGTAAGGATGGCATAGCTTTATGTGGATAATATTTCTCTCTCTATATATATTTTTTTCTTTTAATATTTAATACATTTATATTCATATTTTAATATATAATATAAATATATTAAATAATATATAATATAAATATATATTAAAAATATATAAATATATATTATTATTATTTATTTAATATATATAATAAATATTATATATTTAATATATAATCTTTCATATAATATATAATATTTAGTATAATATTAAATATATAATATATAATATATATAATATCTCTATATATAGAGAGAGATATTATATATAGAGAGATATAGAGTGTATATATATATATACATATATATATATATGGTGAGTATGCGGTGTTGTTTATTACTCTTTCTGCATTTCTATATGTATGATTTTTTCATAATTAAATAATTTTTAAAAGGATCCAGAACATTCTTCTCAGGGTGGTGGCAGTACACAATGGGACAGAGGTGGTTCATAGATAAGAGCTTTGGATCTGCATATAACTTCTTGCCCAAGAACAATTACAAAATCTGTATTATTATTATTATTAATTTTGTTGTTGTTGTTGTTGTTGTACTAGGGATTGAACCCAGGGGCATTCTCCCTCCAGCCCTATTTAATGTTTTTTTTTTTTATACAGGTTCTCACTAAGTTGCTGAGGCTGGCCTCAAACCTGCAATTCTTCAGCCTCCTAAGTACTGGGATTACAGGTATGTGCATCTGAGTCATAATCTCTATTTTTATTTTGATTGTAATGTCATACAGGAATGTGCCTGTTACCACCAAGAGACATGAACAGACCAAAGGTTGTTTTGTTATGCAGAAGTATTTGTGTGTCTGGGGGAATCAAAGACCCTTCCAAGCCAACTGTCTGGTTCTTCTTGATCTTTAAAGTGCACCAAAGAGCCACTGGGGCCAACGGCTGAGCAGTTCCAGAGGAAGGAGGAAGGGCCAGAAAGTGAGTCACCACCTGGCCTCCGTGTCTTTGCTCAAGAAGGGACTAGAGTTGCTGTTTCCCAGGGATGAGATACCAGGGAACCCATCTCCCCCTTGCTCACCGTGTACCTGAGAGAGTCCTGGATGCTCAGCTCTGCACAGACCTGCACAAAGACTTAAATCTAAAAAGGAATCCAATATCTTGACATTTGTGCACATCATTTAACACTTTCTATTGTCGGAGGGAAAAGCAAGTGTATTTGAAGATAAACTGCATAACTAGGCCCATCTCTGAGGACTACATTGATTTATGATCCTGACACACAAAGATTAGCCCAGATGTTTCTGAAGTTGCAATAAAATCGGTTGGGGTTTCTTGCAAACGGGTGTATCCCGTCTGGCCAAGAATGTTTGCCCACAAAGATGATCCATGTTCTCACAAGAATTATGAGGACACAGGATCATTGGAGACACTAGATCCACACGGAATCCGATGGACCACCCTGTAATCCTCTGCCAACCGCATTAAGAATATTGCCTGTTGGAAGCATCATGGCTGAAATCTTTTTTCTTTTTCCTGTATTACTGGGGATTGAACCCAGGGGCATTCTACCTCTGAGCTACACCACAGCCCATTTTATTTCTTGTTTTGAAACAGGGTCTTGCTAGGTTGCTAAGAGTCTTGCTAAGTTGCCAATGCTGTCCTGGAACCTGCGATCCTCTTGTCTCTGCCTCCCAAGTACTGGGATTAAAGGTGTGTGCCACCATGCCCAGCTATCATGGCTGAGATTCTGTGATTAAAAACACATGTGGAAATGCTGAAGGGTACAGTAACATCATTAGGGGAAAGAATACATGCAAATACTGTCTTCAATTTAGTTTCCTTAGAATTAATTCTGTGGCCGTAAATATTTAAAATCTGCAAAGAGAGGTATAACGTGAAACTTACCAGGCACGTCCTTTGTGGTTGACGCCTTGCCAAGCACTTCCTTACATTACCCCATAATATGCCATGGTTAGGTTAGTTAAATGAGATAGACTAAGCTATGGTCCTCTGTTTACTGCACACTTTCAAATACATCACTCAATCTCAGGCTCAAATTCCTTATCTCCAGGATGGAGAATTAATAGGTGGATCACATGTTCAATTTAATGCTTCAAAGAAATTTTATTATCATACATACTCTTGGCACCAAGTAAGCATTATTATGTTAATTACTAAGTAATAATTATAACTAAGCATCAATAGTGTTGCATGTAGCATCACTTACACACACACACACACACACACACACACACACACACATCAAGGATCTTGTCTAAAATTCTGAATTGATAAACAGAGGCACAGAAATTCAGAAGGTGGTTCTAACTCCAAAAGATCAAGTTCTGTCTCTAGTTCCACATTGCCCAACTTCTTAAAAAGAATGTCCCACAAGAGTTCTTGTTCAGGTCCAGGAATTCCTATC
This sequence comes from Glis glis, assembly GCA_004027185.1. NCBI lineage: Eukaryota > Metazoa > Chordata > Mammalia > Rodentia > Gliridae > Glis > Glis glis. Next base: position 51,559 of record PVJS01005502.1, read on the forward strand.
TCTTTACGTATACCTATGGAATCAAGATCTGTACATGTTGACCCCTCTCAGATTCTGTGACCCCTGCTTACCTAACCCCAACATCCTGGAAGCGTTGGGCCATGTTCCAGAAATAACGTACCTTCCTGACTCGAAGTTGGGCCATGTTCCAGACATAATGTACCTTCCTAGCTCAAGCCAATCAAAAGTTAACACAACTCCTGCTTACTTCAGACTAGCAGTTTTGTCAGCACCCCATTGGCTGTAACTTAGGCAATGAGCTCCCCCCATCCCTGACCACCTGCGTGTGGTTTTTGCCTTTAAAAATTCTGTTTGAAACTAGTTCGGGGTCGCAGCACCTAACTTTGCGTTGGACTGCATCCCTAGCCTGGCTAGCTTGTTTTAGCCGCGGCTGAATAAATTGACCCTCCAAATCCAGTCAGTCTCCTCTTCCTCCTTGCGACACCGGACTGGGCATAACACGCATACATTTGCTATCATCACCATCATCTCTCCCCAGATTTCTGCTGAAACTCTTAGGTTTCTCCTCTGCTTCCTTGTTTCCTTTTCTCAGTCCAGCTACCCTGTAGTTCCTGTAAATTGTAACTCAGATGGTATCCTCCTCTCTTAGGCCACTCCTGTGGGTCCCCATCGCCCTGAGGCTAAAGCTCAATCCCCTTGGTGTGAGCAAAGTACTTCTTGATCTCCCTCCCCTCCTCTCCTGACTTCCCCTTGCCCCAGAGGCTCCCTCCAGCCCATGTATTCCATATCTACTACACCAACCCCTTTCCTGCCAGGGACTCTACCGTGGCCTCTGGGCTTCCAGGCCCTTCTCTCCAACCTTGCCTGCTTCTATACCCTTCCATGGCCTCTACCACCTCTCTCCACCTGCACCACCACTAGTCCCCCAGCTTACACCCTCCCATTTCGCTTTCCTAAGGACATCATCGCTGGACTCTGACAACTCACTCTCTTTGAAGGTATGCTCCTTCTCTGTCTCCTTTAAGCCACAATGCCAGTGACAACGGCAGATCCATGAGAGTAGAGACCTGACATCCTCAGCTCCTCAAGCCAAGGCGACAACAGGTGCTAAATGTCTCCTTGCTGAATCAAACTGAACGTTGAGGGAAAGTTCCCGGTAAGCTTGCTTGGTTTTATTCTTGCAGTACAGCCAAGCCAACTCATGCTGTGTGAGTCAGCTATTCCATGATTCCCACCTGGAGATCACCATTCGGCCCTGTGCCCTGACTGCATCTTCCTGCTTCAGGATTTATGAGCTCATCAGTGCAGGCTTCCGGGAGACTGGAAATATCACACATACACAAATACACACACACACACACACACACACACACACACACAGAAATACTGATGAAGAAAGGGGGAAACATGTACAAAGGGTCTGTGGCAAGTAAAGTTTGAAATGACTCTATGAAGTTTTCATTTTTGTAGCAACAATAGTAAACAAAAGTCTTTGTTTCTAAACACTTCCATGGTGCCCAGTGGCTTCAGGTTCTGGTATAAAACTTCACACAGAGCTGGGCATGGTGGCACGCATCTGTAATCCCAGTACTTAGGAGGCTGAGACAGGAGGATTGCAGGTTTGAGGCCAGTGCACAGTAAGTTAGTGAGTCTCTCAGCAACTTAGTGAGACCTCATTTCCAAATAAAAAAATAAAATAGGGCTGGGGGTGTAGTTCAGATGTAGAACACTTCTGGATTCAACCTCAAGTAACAAAAAAAAAAAACTAAAACAAAACAAAGTAACAACAACAAAAAAACTTCAGGCAGAAGAATGACCCGTTTCTTCAACCAAACTTGAGGCCAGACCTCACTCTCTTGAGCATCTAGGGACACATAGGCATAGGACACTTGCAGTTGCTGGGGAACACATCTTCCCTGTTCATAACGGCTTCCTCTTCTCCCCAAAGCAAGTCTCCCTTCTCTCAAGAAAGATACCCAGAAGGGGCTGACCCGTGGGAATCATACCACCTTGCTTCTATAAATGGGACAAGGGACCAACCCCTTGGGGTTGGGCCAATTTAGTGCTTTCTCCTTAGGGAATTTGAAATTAAGTGTATGGTTCTCTTATTTATATTGCTTTTATTCAAAATTATCACATGTCCAGTCAGTGTTGAGCATAGTTCTAAATAAGTCTCTGATCTCAGGAAGTGGAGGTTCCAGTGGGAAGACATAGAGAAAATGAGCAAACAAAGAATATAAGGTAATTTATGATCAGGCATGTGATTGCTCTGGCCTGGGAGGGCAGAGCATGTGAGCTGGAAAGCAATGAACATAAAGGGCCCAGGAGCCGGGTTTCGCAGTGCACACCTGTAATCTCAGTACTTGGGAGGCTGATACAGGAGGATCCTAGGTTCAAGGCCAGCCTCAGCAACTTAGTAATAGTATGACCCTGTTTCAAAATTTAAAAATTGTGCTGGGAATGAAGTTCAGAGGTAGAACCACCTTGGGTTCAATCCTCAGTACCAATAAATAAATAAATAAATAAAGATTGAAGGACCTAGGACTGGGAAGATCTGGTGGGGAGAGCATTTCAGAAGGATTAGGTAGGTGCAAAGTATAGAGGAAGCTGTGTCTGTGGTGTTGGCTAAGACCCACAAGGGAAAGAAAAAGACCACTGTCCATGGTGCTGACGCCCTTCCTGCTTCGGGCTTCAAGGCCTTCTGTCTCTTACTCTTGGCATCTTTTGGAATCTATGGAATATGCCCACAAATAATATTCCCTTTTTACTCAGGTGAGTCTGAAGTGGGGTTCTGTTCTTGGTGTCAGGAAGAATCAGGACCACCTCCTATCCCCAGGTTTCTAGGAACAAGAGCTGACCAAGAAATACCCAGAAAGGGCAAAATCACAGGAACAAGGAAGTCAGAGGAGACCAGCTGTTGCTGAGCCTTTCGGGGACCAAAAATGAAGCCCTCCTCCCTTGAGTTTCAACATGAGAACATTTCACAAGGAGGGCATGCTTGTGGAAGGAGGATAATTTTGGCTTCTTGGGCTGTGGGCATCTTCAGAGTTCCTGCTAATGGAAGAGAGTAATTGCTTACAAAGCTGGGATAAACTGACAACTCTACCCAGCTTCACAGAGCTGAGAAAAGTCCCAGGGTCTCTGACCCTCATAGCTAATTATCTAGGTCAAGGATACCCAAGAGGTTTCTTCTTATGAGACAACTACAGACCATCGGCAGAGACTTAATAATTAAGACAAGCAGGCTTCTGAGGCCTTACCCAGCTTCTCAGCAAAGAAGACCCTGATTGTCCAGCCATGTGTGTCATGCATACTGGCTCAGAGGACTCTGGGTGTGCTCTTCCTTCGCTACCTCTGTTGTAAAGGATGAGCTTTTTTCCTTCTCCTATCTTGACACCTAAAGCCTTCCTTTCCTATCAGTCACTTAAGAACTAGTCCACATATAGGGAATCAGGAAGCTCTTCTGAGGGGAGGTACTTTTCTAATCCTGGTTGTTATGGTTAGATATAGAATGTCCCCTGAACAGCTTATGTATTAAATTTCAGAGTTGATGTTATTAAGTCATGAGGATTGTAACTTCATCAGGGGATAAATCCATTGTAATGGATTTACTGGGTGGTAACCTAGGCAGGTGGGGTGTGGCTAGAGAAGGTGGATCCCTGGGGTGTGGCCTTGAGAATTACATAAGGTCCCTCCTCCCCTTGTTCTCTATCTTGCTTCTGGACTCTATGATGTGAGGGCCAAGCCTTGTTCTCTCCTTCTCTCTCTTTCCTGCCTCTGAGCCCTGAGCTCCACAGACCCAGCCTGACATGGACTGAACCTCTGAAATCTCCAAAAACCATGATCAAACAATTCTCCCTTCCTCTAAGTTGTGTGGTCAGGTTTATTGTGTCACATCAGTGAGAATGTTGACCAACCAAGACACTGACAACCAAAATACAGAAGTACTCAAAAATTCTCAGGTCACCATAAATAACAACTAGCACTTTTGAACAAAATGGCGGGAGATAGGGAGAAGTAAATGGAAAGGGAGTTTGGAGAAGCAGAGAAGGACAATGAGAAGCTCTCTCATGGGATTCCATCCTTCATTCATTCTTTTGTGCTGCCTATTCCATTCTTAGAAACATGTTCAGGGGGAAGTAATGCTTTTCCTACTTAGTATCTCAGAAATTGTGGCTCAAAGAGTTTCAAAGTCTTTTGCAAGGCCAACCATCTGTAAATGGCAGGGATGGATTGGACCCCAGTCCCCAAACCCCTTTCCATTACTTCAGAGCATGGGTTGAGCAAGCCCTGGTGTGGGTCACATTGGCCTTGCTGTCGCTTGTTTAACATAAAGACATATAGTACTGTGGTCATGTTGATTTGATTACATGAATGGTTTTGCCCTACAACTACACAGCTCAGTAGTTGCAACAGACTCTATACAGCCCACAAACCTAAAATATTTATTATCTGCCCCTTTACCGAAAAAGTTTACCAACCAATACTTTATAGCACAGCGATGAGCTTTAAGCATAAAATCCTAAACCTGCCACACGCTTCTTCTTAACCTTGGTGCTTAAAATAAACTTTCCCTGTGGTAATATTTTGCCTAAATATTTTCACCTTGAAGCAAATGTTCTGGCTTTTTTTTATTTTATCATAATAACTCACAGTAGAAATGAAGTGGGGGAGTGCAGGGGAAGATCATTTTCCCCAAGTAAATCTCTGGCAATCCTTTCTAACACCACAGGGAACCATCTCACCTTTTACAGGAAGAGGAGGGAAACAATGTCACTGTGCTTAGTGTCATCTCATCTATCAGCCCGGAAAGTACTGCTCCATAAAATCAAAGCAACCCTACCAGATAAATCAATATTGGTGTATAAACACAGGGCTGGCTTTCTGAAAACATGCTTTAGAAAGTGGAGCCATGCCTTGCCTGGCTTCTGATGAGAAGGGGGTCCCATCATTAAGGGTCAGACTTCCAGAGTCCAGTGTGACTTCAGTAACTCAAACCCTCTGAGCCTATTTCCTATCTGAAAAAGTGAGAATAAAAAGAGGGGAGAATAAATAAGTAATAAAGATAAGTGAGAATAAAAACAAAACTTGGGAATAATAATAGTGCTGCTTATAGAATTACATAATGAAGTAAAGACTGTATGCATATAAATGTACAAACAAATACATTTATATATTATATATTCGTAAATGTATATACACATATTATGTATGCTAAAAGATTGTCTGGAACACAGTAAGTGTTATATGAACAATGGCTATCATTGCTTGGATATTATTATTATTATCATTATTATTATGTTATAATTTATAGCACTGCAAAGCAGAAAATGAATAGCACTATTTCATTGAATATATTGTGATTACTGCCGGGCGTGGTGGCACACACTTGTAACTCCAGTACTTGGGAGGCTGAGACAGGAGGCTCATAAATTCATGGCCAGCCTCAGCTACTTAGTGAGACCCTCTGCAACTTAGTGAGACTCTGTTTTAAAATCGAGAATAAAAAACAGGGCTGGGGTTGGAGCTCAGAGGTAGAATGCCCCTGGGTTCAATCTCTAGTACTTCCAAAAAAAAAAAAAAAAGATATTGTGGTTATTGTGGATAAACACCAAATAATTTTTTTCTCCAAGAGGATCATGTCCTATACAGCATATATGGGGAAATTGTGAGCTTTGTTTTTTCAGATTTTGGTACAGAAATGTAGGACAGTGCACCTCCAGTGAATTTTATTGTTGTTTCTGGAATCGCCTCTGTGTGGTCAGCTTGGTGCTTAAGAAAAAACAAAAGCGAATCATGTGTGCCATTAAATTTAAAATGTCTGACAAAATGGAAAGGCCAACACCTAGCAGACAAGCCAAACAGCAAACATAATTAATTGGTCTGCAGCTTGGCAAATTCTCCTGCAGATTTTGGTGAATCGTAAATCAGCTGAAGAGGGAGCCAGACAAATTGTGGAGACTGAGCAAATCATTGAGCGAGATGGAAGGCAGAGGAAATTATTCTCCAAGGAGAAGATTTTCAGAGCTGTGTTTTCTTAGGTACAAGGTAGAAGGGATGCTTTGAGAACGCCTGCACATAGAATCACTTTACATTTTCAATGATAACACATGCTGAAAACAAGGATAATTTAAGTATCTTCCTTTCAAAAAAAAAAAAAGAAAGAAAAAGAAAAGAAGAGAAAACAACCTGGTAAAGCATCTTTCCACACAGATAACAAGCTGTAGTTTTATCTCACTCTCCTACTTCCAAATGCATCCAAGAATATTAACACCTCAAGACGCATCAAATAAACTGGGATCTGGCCCCCCAAAAATAAGTTGAACCTTGTACATTAATTATGTATCAGATTAAAGAAACAGCCATAAAAATAAAAGCAGAAGTATCGTCCATGTGGCAGCGTTATTAGCTAGCTCATCACCCACCATATGGGCTGCCGGAGAAAATTATAACAGGCCAGCATTGTTAACCATAAACAATGGAGGGCAGGATTATTATTTATGGTCTTGTTAACCAAATCAATAAAGTCCACCAAACTGGATCAGCGTAGGAGATGAAGAGGCGTGTTCATCAGGACAGAGCCTACAGACTAACAGGTGGAACCCAAAGTAGTAGTCAAGGCACAGTGATTCACGATGAATGTGCTTGACTTACTGATGGCAGAAATATATCCTGAGGCCAGGCAGGGGATGGACAACAGCTTTGAACATTAAATACTAGAATATGAACTAGTAAGAAATATCTAAATCCAGAGAGAAGTTTTCTTTCAGATTCTCCCGATAGATAACTGGTGAAATTCTAGCAATGTAAACAATGTCCTCATAAGGATCCGGGTTTGCGGCCAACCTCAGCGCGCATGCACGCGCGCACGATGTGTCTTTCTCTCTCTCTCTCCTCTCTCTCTCTCTCTCTACCTAGTGAGGCCCTCCGCAACTTCGTGAGACCCGGTTTCAAAAATAAAACATAAAAAATAGGGCCGGGGGTGTAGCACAGAGGTAGAACGCCCCTGTGTCCAATCCCCGGTACCGCAAAAAAACAAAAAACAACAACAACAACAAAAAGAATGTCCTCATAAATACCACACAGAAAGGTTCTGCAATTGTGACACACACCAGACCACATCACAATGATCACCAACCAATGGAGAACTTGATCAAATCAATCAAAGAGACACAAACAGCCCAGGGTGGTGGTGCACACCTGTAATTCCAGTACTTGGGAGGCTGAGGCAGGAGGATAGCAGGTTTGAGGCCAGCCTCAAAAGCTTAAAGAGACCCTTAGCAAGGTAGTAAGACCCTGTTTGAAAATAATAAATGAATGAATAAATAAATGAGCTGGGGTGTAGCTCAGAAGTTGAATGCCAGCGGGCGTGGTGGCGCACGCTTGTAATCCCAGCACTCTGGGAGGCGGAGACCGGAGGATCCGGGTTCGCGGCCAGCCTCAGCGCTCTCTCTCTCTCTCTCTCTCTCTCTCTCTCTCTCTCTCTCCCTGTCCCTCTCTTTCTCTCTCTCTCTACATAATGAGGCCCTCCGCAACTTCGTGAGACCGGTTTCAAAATAAAGTATAAAAAATAGGGCCGGGGGTGTAGTGCGGAGGTAGAACGTCCCTGTGTTCAATCCCCGGTACCGCAAAAAAAAAAAAAAAAAAAAGACACAGATTTTAGGACTTACACATATCCACCTTTCCCCACTTCTGGGTCCATGGGAGGATTGTGTTTTCCATTTCCTTGCAGACAGTGAGAACCCAGTCCCATGCTATGCCTACACTGTGAGTGATCCCAGTCTCTTTGCTACTGTTACAAGACCTTCCACTATTGCTCATTCAGCAACATCAAATAAGCAGACTCCAAGTACTAGACACTGAAGCTACAGGATGACAGTCCTTCCAGCAGACTGAATCAGTGGGGTGGGGCATGGAGGACAGCGCCCCGGTGATCACTTGGACCAGCATTAGGCTTCCCATGAGCTACCAAACTTCTGCCTTGCTGCCACTGGATTCCGATGGTTGGTTACACCGGCAACGTGACCCAACATACACTCTGTGGGGAGATTTTGTACAAGTGCACATGACCAGCCTTTAACCCCAGGTATGTTGAGTCAACAGGTCAGAAGGGAGGAGCCCATGCATAGGTGGGCTCCATATGCCTCCCAGGGGTCCCCTGGGCACACCTGTAAAGGAGAAACTGCCCTAGAATAGGGACCGACAACCTGTGACCCACAGGTCACACCCTGTCCACTTTCGTAAATAAAGTTTCACTGGGATGCCGCCACGCTCATTCATGTATGTGTCGTCCGAGGCTGCTTTTGTGCTCCAAACGGAGAGCTGGGTAGCTGCAGCACGGACCAGCAGACCTGCAAAATCTAAAATATTTACGATCTGGCTCTTTGCAGATAAGATCTGCTGACCCCTGCATCTGAATTCCGGAGAAGCGCCCTGCTTCCCAGGATGAGCTAGTTAATAATGCAACCCTCTGCTTGGATGGCAGCAGCAGTCATAGGAAGCAACCCACCCTCCAAAGGGCGGCCACTCTGGAAACACTACCGAAAATAAGACACAAGGTAGAAACCCCGCTGAAGCATCTCTGACCTACTTCTGATTCCTCTTATCCTCTGAGCCTGAGGCCCCAGGGGCCTCTGGTTTTGTTTGCACAACTGATACTTTGGCCTTGTCCATAGGTAATCAGTCCGGAAGAGGGTCACAGGCATGATTCCCCTTTCCATCAGAAGCAGTGGCTTTCTCTCCGTCCTCTCTGTGGGGGAATCTACTCAAGGGCAGAAATGCACTCCAGTCAGCAACCTGACAAAGAACTCAGCTTTAGGACACTGCACACGAGGTCTCTCCCGATTAGCTTCTGATGCTAAGCCACGTCAGCATTTATCTGCAACCTGTGGTGGTTTCTGTACTATGTGCCCGATGACACTTCATGGGACAGTATGTGTTTATTTTTATATTGAAAACTGCCTTGCAAATAAATTACTAAAGAAATACTTTGAAGTTATCGTCTGATGTTAGAGATATTTAAATGAGAAAGTTCAGGCAGGTGCAGTGGTGCACACCTGTAGTCCCACTGTTTGGGAAGTTGAGACAGGAAGATCGCAGGTTTGAAGCCAGTGTGTAATAACTTAGTGAGACCCTGTTTCAAAATAAAGAAAAAGCCGGGCATGGTGGTGCACACTTGTAATCCCAGTACTTTGGGAGGCGGAGACCGGAGGATCTAGCTTCGCGGCCAGCCTCAGCTCTCTCTCTGTCTCTCTCTGTCTCTCTCTCTCTCTCTTTCTCTCTCTACTTAGTGAGGTCCTCCGCAACTTTGTGAGAGCCGGTTTCAAAATAAAGTATAAAAAATAGGGCTGGGGGTGTAGCGCGGAGGTAGAACGCCCCTGCGTTCAATCCCCGGTACCGCAAAAAAAAAAATTAAAAAAAAAAAGAAAATGCTGGGGGTATAGCTCATAAGTAGAATGCTACCCTGGGTTTAATCCCCAGTACAAAAAAAAATGGGAAAACTTAAAAATACTCTCATCTTACCCTTATGCCTGGCTCCTTCCATGTTTCCTCATTTTTTCACTATACTTATCTCCACAGATAGATTGTCTATTTCTCTGCGTATGTTGGACTTGTTCTGACTATGAAGAGACCAGGAGTATCGCCTTCCTGTGTTCACTATTTTATTTTCAGTATCTATAACAAGAGTTGGAGAACTTTTTCCATAAAGGGACAAGTAGTAGAGTTTAGGCCTTGCGGGCCACGGGGAGTTTGCAGAACTGCTCAGCTCTGCTCGTGTAGCAGCAATGCAGCCATGGACAATACACATGGATGTGGGTAACTGTGTGCCAATAATACTGTGTAATACGGTATTTACGGAGGCAGGTGGGGGATTGCATTTGGCCTCAAGGCCACATTGGCTGATCCGACACACACACACACACACACACACACATACACACACACACACACACATCACTCCTTGACATACAGTAGATGCATTGTAAATATTCAGTGCATGAATTAATGTGTATCTCAAGGGTGGCTGATGGAATTATAGTTGCCAAGAATGTACTATATTCCAAGGTTCCTTCCAAGTGTCTAAGATATAAAATCAAATATAATATAAAAATTACCACCATGCCTGTCATCCCAGTACTTAGGAGGCTGAGTCAGGAGGATCATAGGCTTGAGGTCAGCTTTGGCAACTTAGCACGACCCTGTTTCAAAGACAGAAAGTAAAAAGGGCTGGGAGTGTAGCTCAGATGTAGAATTCTCCAGGGTTCAAACCTCAGTATCAAAAACATTTTTTAAAAAAATTACAAAGGTGAAAGGGATGTAGAACGATGTTAAGTACTTTACATGCATTATCTCATTTAATCCTATCAGTGGTTTTAAGAACCAAGCATTAATATGAATCCATTTCACAGTTGAGTTAACCAAAGCTTAGCATGGTTAAGTAGCTCGTCCCAAATCACGCATGTGCACACACAGCGTGGAATACCGGGATTCCAACCAGAGAAACCTGATTAAAAGTCATGCTGTGAACGCCACACCAGTGGTCGGCTAGTGGGGACTTCGGCCATCTCGGTTATGTGTCGAAATGAGCTGATGCTAACATGGGACAGCCACTACACCCTCTCCTCCCAGGCACTAGCCGTCTGCATTCAGATCTCTGAAGGTTGAAAACCTGTGCAACAAAGGAATCAGCGTCTGCTTCGTGGGGCCTGAATACACTCAGGGGGCAAATGTCTGAATCTCAAATCCTTTCAACTCCTCTAAAGACTGACCTTTTCCAAGGGAGCCCAGATTACTGCAGCCCAGCTGAGAAACACGTGCAGATTCCTGCTCCACCCTGAGAGGGAACAAGTCATTGTATCAGGAGATAAAAGACATCATACCAGTTACTGAGCAGGTGGTGGGAGGCACCCCTGGAAGGGTGGGGCAGTGGTCAGACCCCATGCTCTCCAAAGCAGCATTCCCAAAGTGTCCTTATCCACAGATGGGCCACCTGCATGTAAGCTCCGTGTCACTGCCCTGTGAGCTCCATGGATAGACAAGAGCAGGGAAAACTCAGCTCCCTGTCCTGTTTCTGATTCTGCATAAAAGGGAGGGAGCAGCCAGGCACAGTGACACACACCTGCAATCCCAGTATTTGGAAGGCTGAGACAGGAGGATCGCAGGTTGGAGGCCAGCCTCAGCAACTTAGTGAGACCCTGTTTAACTCAGTCCAATTGGAATTTTTCTCACTAATCATGGCAAGAGTCCACATTATTTCAATTTCAAAAAAGAGCTTAAGTGACTTTGCCTGGGGAAGGGACAGTAAGTTCTAAAAACACAAGCGTCCTATGCGCTTCATTCACCACCCAACTTCTAACACAAAACAGGTGCTCAATAAATATTTGTTGAGTGAATAAATGTCCACCAACCAACTCACTGTGTTGGGCTGAACTCTTTTTTGGGAGAAAGCCAGTTGCTTTGTCTTTCATTCCATTTCTCAGTGTGACTAAGGGTGGGACAGGCTTGGCTCTCATCCTCCTTTCTCAGAGCAGCCGGTGGGCATGACAAGTTATTTAACTTGTATAATACAATAGTTATGACACCGTGCTAAAGAATATTACTGTATTCAATTTTATGATGCTTTGTGCTATAAGTGGGGCTTAACTGTAGATGGGTGTATGGAATTAGTTTCTTTATAGATGATTAAAATAAAAAATGTCCTAAATTTGTTCCACCCTTGTGGAGCCATTCTCAGTCTTAAGTACCACCTCCTAATATCTTTGCTGCTCTTCCCCGCGTGTTTCTGAAAATTGCATTCCAAGTGTAAAAATAGTATGCAGCGCTGTAATTGAAATGACAAGTGCAGAAATACAAGGAAGGGAGCGGGAAGCAGAGAGACGAGATGGCTTCTGAAAGACGGGGAGACATCACCAGTCAAATTCCACACAAACCACTTGGGACCAGCACGTTCCTTTCCAGAACCAGTGGTCTCTGAAGTCTGCTTTGGAGCATCAACATCAGTGGGGTGGGAGCAATAGGAGTTTTTGACAGTGGCCCTAGCTTCCGCTATCAATCCCTTACAATAATGCAGATTTCTAAACACAGGTTCGGTTTGACTAAGTTTTCACACTCTGTTGTGGAATTTGAAATCCAAATGGTGAGAGAAAAGTAGTGAATTTTTTTATTACTAATAAAATAAGCTGGGTGTGGTGACGCACGCCTGTAATCCCAATATTTGGGAGGCTGAGGCAGGAAGATTGTAGGTTTGAGGCCAGCCTCAGAAATTTAGTGAGGCTTTCAGCAACCTAGAGAGACCCTGCTTCAAAACAAACATATAAAAAGGACAAGGTGTGTAGCTTGGAAGTAGAATGCCACTGGGTTCAATCAATCCCCAGTACTACAAAATAAAGAAATAAAATAATTACACAATTTTGATGCATTTACTTCAATACAATGATACCTTATCAGTAATTAAGAATTAAATACATCTGCTACTGAACAGTTTTTTTTTTTTTTT
>PVJS01005503.1:0-63910 GCA_004027185.1 Glis glis
TACCTCCGTGCTACGCCCCCGGTCCTATTTTTTTATGCTTTATTTTGAAACCGGGTCTCACGAGGTTGCGGAGGGCCTCACTAAGGAGAGAGAGAGACACACACAGAGAGAGACAGAGACAGAGACAGAGCGAGAGCTGAGGCTGGCCGCGAACCCGGATCCTCCGGTCTCAGCCTCCCAAAGTACTGGGATTACAAGCATGCGCCACCACGCCCGGCTAGATTCATGTTTTTATTTGTGGGTTTCCAGTTGTTCTATCATTGCTTGTTGAAAAGACTGTCCTTTCTTCATCGAAGTGCCTTTGCTTTCTTGTCAAAGATCAATTGATTGCATGTGTCTATTTTTAGACTCTATTATATTCTAACGATCTATTTGTCTCCTTTTCTACATTGAATTTTATTCTATTCTCTATGAAGTTATTTCTATAAATCTCTACTTTTATTATCAAATTTTAATAAAAATATTCTCACTTCAGTACACAAAGGCTTTGTGTAATAAAACATTGAACTAATTTTTACTGTATATACCCTTATTTCAGACACTTGATAATTAAGAATTATGTTATTTATAATAATTATACATCATAATACTATTATCTTAATCAAGTTCTATGAGATAAATATGATAGTAAAATAATACAGTATAACCTTATTATTTTACAAGATTATATAATTTTATAAATTTAACAGATTTTTTTTCAGAATGTGCTTGCATAGTTTGAATCTGAGGTTTAAAGTTCTTATTAAAACATGAGCAAATACACTCCAGCATATAGGCACAGGTAGAAACTTCCTCAATAAGATCGCCAAAGCTCAGGAAATTCAAACATGGATTAATTAATAACTGGGATGGCATTAAATTAAAAAGTTTCTTTTTCTCTTGTAGTACTGGGGATTGAACCCAGGGGCATTCTACCTCCAAGCTACACCCCCATCCCTATTTTTTTTTTAAGTAGGATCTCAGTAGGTTGATGAGTGCCCCACTACTTGCTGAGGCTGTCCTCAAACCTGCCATCCTCCTGTCTCAGCCTCCCAAGTACTGGGATTACAAGCATGTACCACCACACCTGGCTCAAACTAAAAAGCTTCTGTTCATCAAAGGAAACCATCAAGATTTTAAAGAAAGAGCCTACAGAATGGGAGAAGATCTTTGACAGCTATTCCTCTGATAGAGGACTAATATCTATAATATACAAAGCATTTAAAAGACTTAACACTACAAAAACACCCAAATAATCCAATCAAGAAATGGGAAATTGAACTAAATAGATACATCACAAAAAAGAAAAAAAATGGCCAATAAATTTATTAAAAAATGTTCAACATCATTTGCAATCAGGGATATGCAAATCAAAACTACACTGAGATTTCATCTAACCCCAATCAGAATGGCAATCATCAAGAAGTCAAACAATAAATGCTAGTGAGGATTCAGGGAAATTGGAACTCTTGTACATTGTTGGTAGATTGCAAATTAGTACAACTACTATGGAGATCAGTGTGGATATTCCTCAGAAAATTGAGAATAGTTCCACCATATGATCCAGCTAAACCACTCCTGGGTACCTTTCCAAAGGGACTGAAATAATAATATTAAAGTAATATATGCATATCTGTGTTTATAGAAGCACAATTTGCAGTAGCCAAATTATGGAACCAACCTCGGTGTTCATCAACAGATGAATGGATTGATTACAAACTTATGAGATATGCACACAATGAAATTCTACTCAGCAATAAAGAAGAACATAATGTCATTTTCAAGAAAATGGATGAACCTGGAGAATATTGTGTTAAGTAAGATTAGCCAGTCACAGAAAGTGAACTGCCATATGTTTTTTCTAATATGTGGAATCTAAGGAGTAATCGGGATACCAGACTTCAGATAATGGAGGAGAAATGCCAGTGGAGTAAGGGAGGTGGTCTAGGGAAAGGGGTGGGGATAGGGAGAATGAATGAAGGAATTACTTCTACTGACATTATGTACATATGTGAGAATACCAATGTCAATCTCAATATCCTGTATGGGGAAGGGGGGGAGTAAGGAGGGAGCTGGGGGAAAGCCCAAGTGCTGTGTGCATGTATGTCACTAGCACTATCTATGAACTACGTTATTATATGAGGCTATAATGAACAAATAAAAATATTTAAAAAAGGAAAGAAACATGAGCAATATGTATTATATATTATTTGTTAGTCCTGAAGTCCATTAATTTAACTTTTACTTTATAAAATAATGTTTAATATGAGAACTACACTGCTATATGTTTAGCTCTTTTATTGTCCAATCTGAATAGAGTAGTGAAATATATATTATTTTCCTATACTTTCCTAATACTTGTGCCAGAATCTCTGTGGTTGAAACACACAGATAGAATGTTATGATATAATCACATAATCAATATTGAGAAAAGGTTGTTTTTGAGAAATATAGAAACTGTAACCTGAAATTTGCTAAATACTTTTCTAAGAGGAACAAGAAATTATTCAGCAAACATTGAAGATACACTGACTGTAAATTCCGCATGTTGGCCCATATTTTCTATCTTCAATAAGAAAGTATTCTTATTCAGTTACAACACTGTTTTTTGAACAAAAGTCTCTTCTCCTTGGGATCTTAAATATTCCTAGGCCATGATCAACAATATATCCAAACCATAAATCCTACCTGGAAGGGTTTATCCTGCTGGGATAACTCCAAGCATTGTAAAAAAAAATACTTCTATTAAGAAAAACATAGTGGGAGGTGGAGACCAAAGGATCCGGGTTCGTGGCCAACCTCAGCTCTCTCTCTCTCTCTCTCTCTCTCTCTCTGTCTCTCTCTCCCTGTCTCTATCTCTCTCTCTCTCTACTTAGTGAGGCCCTCCGCAACTTTGTGAGACCTGGTTTCAAAATAAAGTATAAAAAATAGGGCTGGGGGTATAGCGCGGAGGTAGAACACCCCTGGGTTCAATCTCTGGTACCGCAAAAAAAAAAAAAAAAAGAAAAAGAAAAACATAGGAAAGAATAATTTTAACAAACAACTATGTATGTATATAAGGATGGTTTGCCCTCATCCACAGAAAATTTGAAAATTTGAAGAAATTTATATTCATCATTCATGAATACTATTTGTTGAGCACTGATTATGCTTTGATAAGAATATAGATGCCTAGAATCTTCAGCAAAAGACAAAAATGTGCCCTTTTGGATCACAAATTATAGCAGAGGAAGCAAGACCATCTAGTAAACTATATAGAGTTTTAGAATGTGACCAGTAATGTGGAAATAAGATAAAAACAGAATAAAGAAAGAATAAGGTCTAGGTGGAATGAAGGAAAAATTTAAAATTAAATAAAATGGCCATGGGTTGGTTAAATGAGCGAATACTCTAAGAAGGTGAAGAAGTCAATCATGGGGATAGTTGATGAAAGTTTTACCAAGTGTGGGGTCCAAGGAAGTACAGAGCAGTGGTAAGAATATGACCCTGCTCATGCCGCACAGATGCAGATGTGCACTTAGTTATGTAAGCATGACTGGGAAAATTCAACATGCCTGTGCATGTCCATGCTGGTGTGATATGCACTATTTTGCCTGTAATCCTATATAAATAAGACAGCTAATCTCATTCCATATTGCAAATAAGCCATAGGGAGGTAAGAGAGTAAGGCAGAGCAGGGAAAATATTTTGTTTTTCCAGGAATCCAGGAAAAAGCTGATGGTGCATAGAGCCACTAATAAAAATATGGAGAAGCTGGGTGTGATGGTGCATGCCTGTGATCCCAGTACTTGGGAGGCTGAGATGAAGAATGCAGTTTCAAGGCCAGTCTCAGCAACTTAGCGATGCCTTCAGCAACTTTGTGAGGGCCTGTTTCAAAGTTAGAAATAAAAAAGAGGCTGAGGGTGTGACTCAGAGTTATAACGCCACTGAGTTCAATCCCCAATGCCAAAAAAGGGGAAAATATTAATTCTTGGGTATATTTCTTAGGTAAAGTCAACATTCTCACTGTTGTAATCCCAAAATACTGATCTCACAACTTAGAGGAAGACTTATTTGATCACATGGTTTGAAGATTTGGAGGCCTCAGTACATGTGAGGGTGGGTTCTGCAGAGCTGATGAGGGCACGTCAGTGGAAAACAAAGAGAGGGACAGCACAAGGTACCACTCTCACATCACAGTGACAAGAAGCAGAGAGGAGTGTGCAAGCCTCTACTCTTACATCACAGAGGCTAGAAGTAGAAAGCCAGAAAGGGGAGGAGAGAATCATATATAATTCCCAAGGCCACAACCCCAGGAACCCCTCCTTAAAAACCAAGCCCTACTTCCGACATTGCTACCTTATTTCCATGAGGGCTAGGGGGACAATATAAATCCAGACCTTTACACTTATCTCCTGGCCTGCTAGATATCATGACCACCTCACAGTGCAAAATTCATTTAGTCCATTTCCAAGAGTTCCCATAGTCTTAACAGTTACAGCATCACTCAAAAGTTCAAAGTCCAAAGTCTCCTCTGAGACTCAAGGTAAATTCTTAGTTGTGTGTCCTGGTAAAAATAAAAAGCAAGTTACATACATCCAATGTAAAATGGCACAGAGTAAACATTTTCATTCCAAAAGGGAGAGATAGGGCCATAGAAACAAGGAATGAGACCAAAACAGCATCAAAATCCAGGAGGGCAAGCATTTGATTCTGCAGCTCTGCCTCTGGTATCTGTGGTACATGGTGGTGAGATGAGATATCCAAGGTGTCTTGGCAGGTCTACCCCCATGGCCTGTTTGGTTGCAATGGGCGGCATACTCACTCTTCTAGCCTGTCTCCATGTCTTGCAGCTTGAAGCCTTTCCTCAAGGTTGTTCCACATTTCTGGCATCTCTAAATCTCAAGGATTTTCCTTGCAACCTTGGCTTCACCCTCACATCTTCACATATTGTTCTATTTAGGCCTTCTTGCAGATGTTCTGACCATGTCACATATGCCTGACCTCCCAGGCCTTCCTTTGAGAACTGGGGGGGAAGACTCCA
Organism: Glis glis; assembly: GCA_004027185.1. Lineage (NCBI taxonomy): Eukaryota > Metazoa > Chordata > Mammalia > Rodentia > Gliridae > Glis > Glis glis. The sequence goes on from PVJS01005503.1 coordinate 5,003, forward strand.
CAACCTCTTTTTTCATGCAAAGCCAGCATTACCTGGGCATGTGAGTGCCAAGATTGACTGCCAGCAGGAAAGGTAATCATGCCCCTTTAATCACTGCTATTGGGCCTTATGCAATCACAGCTCTTGGGTCTCCATATGGGCCACTGCTGAACCTACCTCCATCTGGGCCACTGCTGGGCATGCCTCTATCATCCCACCATTGACCCCATGTTTATCATGGCCACTTCTAGCTCTGCCTCCATAATGGCTGCCACTTCCTCCTTCTTTTCATTCATCTTACTTTCTTCCACAACATAATCTCTTTGGACCCAAATTTTACACATGCCTTTCTGGCCAAACTGCAAATTTAAAAATTTTCTCTGTTTACTTTCCACTCCTGAAATTCAGTCTATAATAAACTGAACTCAGACATCAACATCCATAATACAGTTTGGATGCTTTGCTGTTTTGAGATTTCCTCCACCATTTTAATCAACCCATCATTTTTAAATTCGACGTTATGCAAAGTTTCAGGACATGTGCAAATTTCCAATAAGTTCTTTGCCAGAATGTAGAACATGTGGCTTCTACTCCATTTTCCTATGGACTCCCTTTTGCCATCTAAAATCTCCTGTGCACAATCTCTACCATTTGCCTTTCTAGCCACATTCTGGCCCTTATATCTTACTCTCACAAGGCAGTTCCAAATCCACATGGGCAACCTTAGAAATAGCCATGACCACACTCCTTTGATACCAATTTTAGTCTCAGCCAACATACACACTGCTGTAATCTAAAGTGACTGACCAAACATCTTAGAGGAAGATTTATTTGCTCATGGTTTTTGGAGATTTCAAGGCTTCGGTCTATGTAAGGTCAAGTCTGTGGAGTTGAGGGCATGGCAGTGAGAAGCAGAGAGACGGAGATCACAAGGCTCTGCTCTCACATCACAGAAGCCAGAATCAGAGAGCCAGCAAGGGGAGGAGAGAACCATATATAATCCCCAAGGCCACACCCCCGTGAAACACCCTTTTTAGCAACCAAGCCCCACTTTCAACATTGCTACCTTGTTTCCATGAGGGGTAAGGTGACATTCTAAATCCTACCCATTACACATAGTATGAACATACATTTTTGGTGTACTGGAACTGAATTATGAGACAAGAGAGAGAGAGAGAGAGCTATTACATGTATCCTGCTCTTTGCTCTGGACAAAGACACTGATTTTATCTTCCAATGTTGTTCATTACATAAAATTTCTTGAGAAGATAGTTTAAAAGAAAAGGCTGGGTGTAGTGACAGATGCCTGTAATCCAAATACTTGGGAGCCTGACAAAAGAGAATTACAAGTTTGAGGTTAGAACACAATAACTTAGTGAGACCCTGTTTCAAAATAAAATCAAAATTGGGCTGGTGGTATGGCTCAGAGGTAGAATGTCCCTGGGTATGATCCCCAGGCTAAATAAATAAATAAATGGCAATGTCTTGCTTTTACACTGTGAAAAATGCAAGATACATGGAGAATTGACCCCCCAATCAATTTTTCTCTCATACCATATTTCTTATTTGGCAAAATAGTATAGCTGTATACTAAATTATTACTTAATTGCCTTAGTCAGAAACCAGAGTCATTTTTAAGTCTTTTATTTTGTTGAGAATATTGCAATAAGGGCATGCTCTCTTTCTGTTGTAGCTAATCATGAAAGATTCTTGAAACCTTGTTGAGATCTTGAGTGAAACTGGTCTTAGAATTAAACCAAATAAAGAAGAAGAGTAGAGACATGAAAGAAGCTGGGATTGATGTCAGTGCTCTGCTGCTCTTTCAATATTTACCTGAAGCCAGAAAAATATCTAAACCTTTAGTTATTTAATAAGATATTCATTTCTTATGTTTGTATCTGAATTTCAGGATTTCACACCCCAAAATATGTTCTGCTCATTCCTCAAGATTAATCTTAATTTATTCTTTGCCCTGCAATGCTTCTCTAATCTTGTAAAAGCTTTTTGATATATTTTATCCTACAATTACTGCTTTTAGCTTATAACCAATTGTTTTTAATTTAATGAAAAGTAGGAGTTCTTTTATCTTAAACTACATTTCAGTTTTTATAAGTTTAATGTATACATCATATAATCCATTATTTTTTTAGGTAGGAAAGAAGTGTCTCTCCTGAATGGTACAACTGAGATTAGTACTGATAATAACATTCAGTAAGCATAAAACTTTTCCACTAATACTATTGATTAAAAACTATAAAAGTAATATATTCAGTTCAGGGCAACATTTCTTAGTGTATATACATTTTTGTAAAATACACATCATATTTGATTGTACTAAACTTTATTTTATGGAAATAAATTATTAGGGAAAAGATTACTGAATTTCTTTTAATAAGGAAAGGGTTGATTTATAATTTTAAGATCTGAGAACTGTCAGAAAATTTTGTTTATCTTAATAGCTTTGTTCCATATGTCAGCTATTGTTCTTTGAAACACATATTAACTAACTTAAACCTTAACACACACCATGAGCTAGGCATAACTGTTACCATCCTGACACTAAGGCACAAAGAGTGATTCACCTAAAATAGTACAAAATTCATGCAACCACTCCGTTTACTATTACTCATCCTGCTATATTCTGTTTCTCCCCATTCATGATCTGGCTTGAGAATATTCCATCATTGTTTTTGTTTGTTATCAATTTCCATTGTTTTTGGTGTAACAATTTTATATATTGTTTGTGCTACTTCAATGGGAGAAATTCATCTTTGAAGGATGGAACACAAGATTTCCTGTTAAAAGAAAAACATTTTTAATGTCCAGGTTTCAGCTTGAATTTTTGATGGACTCAGAGGTATTTGCAGGAAAGTTATTTTCATATAAAAAATTAAGTAAAAGAATGAAGATGGAACTCATAGAATAGTTCTAATCATGATGGTTCACTATCTTACTATTTATCAGTAGACAGGACCTGAAAATCTTCAGAGGAAACAAAAAATACTTTTGTGCCTGTCAAAAGAATGAGTACCTCAGAAGCCTGAGAAAATGAATAATTGAGTGATAGAAAAATTTTGGCAGTGTTCTTTAGGGTGGGTGTGAATTTATGACTGTAGAAAGCAATGTTATTCTCTTGTTTGTATGCTCAGTGTTGGCTGCATCACTTCAAGAAAATATGTATATTAGTGATTGAAAATATCTGAAGTATAGACTTAAAAATGATTAGTGATGCTGTATTGCCAGCTCTTAACATTGCCTGAAGTCAATAGTAAGAACATCTACCTTATTTGTAGTTTTCTAGCACCTCCCGCCTAAGGGAAATAATAGCAAGCTTTAGATTACAGCTCTCCATTTATCTCTTCAACCACCACATCTCTCTTTTGATGTTATGGTTATATCATACTCTTTTATCTACTTCAACTACATGATTCCTGGCATTACTTGGAGAAACAGAAATAACTATATAATTATTTGGTTTGGAAGGAAAGAAACCTTCATGGGAATTTTATTAAGAAATTCAAATTTTGAAATGTGGACAAATATAATTACCTCTCATAATATGATTATAAAGGATATAGTTAAATGGCATTTAAAAGACAATGCAGAGTAGTTACATTAACACAGGTGAAGAGACCAGTGAAATCAGCACAGAAAAGCTGAGTTAGTGCTGAGCAGTGAGACTGATCACACAGTTTTCTTTATCTGCTCTATTTAAGTCCAGGCTCTATCTCAGAAGCCGAGGAGGCATGAGGGATACATCCAGCTCCTAGATAGAGTTTGTGAGCAGGTGTGAATTAAAATGGAAATCATGAATGTTTACTCCATGGTATTATATAATTCTAAATTATATTCTGATTTCTTTTCATCATATAGAAATTTTAATATTTGAAAACAAAACAACCTATTTTTCCATTAACTTCTACAATCTGCCTATGTATGCCACATATTTTTGAGAGAGAGATGGTGTCTGTGGCAAAATGACAATTTAATTACTTAATATGAATGAAAATTCTGGTGAGAAGAGAGATAATTTGAGGAATCTACAGATTTCTTTAAACTTTAGGAAATAAAGGCTGCTGTAGAAGGCTTAATTCACCCCTGACTAGTTTCTTCTAGACTTGTATTGATTTTTTTGTCTCTCTACAGGTGTAAAGGAGAGAAGATAAGGGAGAAGGGGCTTCCTTCCAAGGGAGGAAGCCTCTCACCTCTCATTGCATTAACCAGTGTTTAAAAAACTTCATGAAACTAAATCTCACCCAAAGCAATAAATGACACATGTTTCATATTTTTCCAATAAATGCATATTTTTCTTTCTAAATCTTTTGAAGCTTAGATTTAAACTGGCCATACTACCACAAAACACTAAACATGTGCTTGAACTGACAAGTTTAGGAAATCATATTGCATTTCTTATCCAGGAGAAGTTGCTTGGTATGAAAATTATAAAATGAATGTGTATATATGGGTCTAGGCCAATATACTAATCAATAAAACACAAGAGTGCAATTTTGATAATTACAAGCTTCACTAAGAAGTATAGTAAGATTTAAGATACAGACTTGATTGTTACTCTAATAGGCACATGACCTTCAGTTGCCTTTTAGGTAGCATAAATATCAGCTTGTGTAGGGAAATTTTTTTGCTTTAAGTTTATTGTTTTGTTTTGTTTTTGGTACTGGGGATTGAACTCTGGGACCCAGGGACATTCTATGTCTGAAAGCTACAACCCCAGCACTTTTTAGTTTTTACTTTGCAACAGGATCTTGCTAAGTTGCTGAGGGTTTCACTAAGTTGCTGAAGCTGGCCTTGAACCTGGAAACCTCCTGTCTCAGCCTCCGGAAATTCCAAGCATTGGGACTACAGGAGTGTACCACCATGCCTGGTGTTATGGTTACATATAGAATGTCCCATGAAGAGCTCATCTATTAATATTCAGAGTTGATGTAATTAAGTGATGAAGGTTTCAAACTCAACAGTGTACAAATCCATTGTGGATAAATCCATTGCAAGTGGAATGTGGCTGGAGAAGGTGGGTCCCTGGAGGTCTGGCCTTATGGACTGTACTTTTGACTTTGAATCCCATCGCTTGCTGGTACTCTTGCTTCCATCCTCCATGATGTGAGAACAGAGCCATGCTCTCTCCCTCTTTCTCTCTTTCTCCGCTTCCTACCATCATGCCCTGAATCCGCAGACCCCAGGCTCACAGAGACTAAACCCAAAATTTCCAAGAAAAGTGTGAGCACATAAATTTTCCTTCATCTAAGTTGTGTGGTCAGTCTTTTTGCATTATATCAATAAGAATATTGATCAAGAAACTTGGCAAGGTTCCTTATAGAGAAAATAAAACTGGAAATTTTGCTTGTTAGACAACATTAAAGAAGAGACTTAAAAAATGAATTTCGGACTATAAAATCATTACCATCTGTAATTTTGTTAGGTCATTTTGGCAACAATGAGGATGAGTAGATTGGAGTACAGTACCAGGAGTAAGGTATGAACAATGAGTGCCACATAATACCTTTGGATTAGAAAACCTTTGTAAAGTGAGATTATGTACCACTGGAATGTGGGACTAAGTAGCCTCTTCTGCTATTTTATCAGAAATGAGCAATTCTTTCTCCTATAAAATTTTCCTGGCAATACAGATTTGATTTATCTATTCTATATACAGTTTAGCAATGAAGTTCACCCAACAGTACTCCTTGAGGAATTTACCCAAATAAATAAATTAGAAAATTAGAAGCCTGGTGTGGTTGCACACAACTCTGATCCCAAGTTACTGGGAGACTGATAAAAGAGGATCACAAGTTTGAAGTTGCCTGGGCAATTTAGGGAGAGCCTGTCTCTAAATAAACTAATAAATAGGGTTTAGGGTGTAATGAGTGGTAGGGTGCCCCTGGGTGCAATGTCCAGTACCAGTACCACATACACACAAAAAATAAAAATTAGAGAATTATAAATAAAGACAACACCAAAAATGCATTGTGATAGGAGACAAATAGGCGGGAAGTTCCTGGCACTCTTCCATTTTATAGAATTGGAATAGCTCTTTTCTGCAGTCTAATAATAATTTCATTACTTCTTATAAACTGGTATGTATTCCAGTGTCATAATAAGAAATTACAGGTGGAACCTAGATGTATGATCAGATGATATTAGTTATTATAAAAGATGATTATTACAGAATTTCAGCATTACAAGCTGGGGGTTGAAATGCTGGACAGCCACACTCAGGATTTCCCACACTGTTGCAGAAATTCAAACTAGACAAGTTGAAACTGATCATTACTGACCTAAGTTTCTCCCTCATGAGGATTATGAGAAAGAAAAGAAGCAGGCTTGATTGATTGATTACCCCTAGCTTGTAGTCTTTTTATTACATGTAATCTTTCTAGGTATTGCAGATAACTATTACTTATAAAAGACATTTGTTAGAGTAAAACTATCTTTTTGTTACCATACCATGTGTACATGAAAAATAAAAACAAAAACAAAAAGTAAACACTTAAATAGCATCAGTTATCATTGTTTAACAACATGAAAGTTATATGCCATGACATATGTAAAAAATTATGACAATAATAACAGCTGAAATTTATTGATCATTTATATCATGACCATCTAAGGTACTTTTTATGGGGTTTATAAATAACATACCTAATTCTCATGAAAAGCCTTTGATATTAGTACTGTAACCATTTCAATATTATAGATGAGAAACCTGGGAAATAAAAGTAAAATTGGCTTATGCAACATCACAGAGTGTTTTAGACAAGATATGATTCCAAGTAAACTGGCTTTAAAATCAGTATTACACTCTATTTACTGTTAAAATAGTTCACATCATGTATTTGTCTTCTTTTAATTTGTTTTTTTAAATTTTAGCTTATTTCTTTTTTTCTTTCTTTATTTATTACATTCATTGGTGCATTGTAGTTATACATTTTGGTGTTAGGGTATCAGAAGCATGCATGCACACATTGTTCATTTAGCCCTCCCACAAATCCCACCCCATTCCCCCCCTTCCCTCCTTTCCATGCTCAGCATAGTGATTGACTCTGATAAGTTTGCTTATACACATCATGTGCATTAGTATATTTCCCTCTTTCCCCTTCCATCTTCCTCAGTTAGGTTGCCTTCTTTGCTCAACTAAAGTTTTCTCCTTCTTTGTCTGGAGTTCCTTCTAAGTCCCATTCTCCCTAGCTTCCACATATTAGGGAGAACATCCGACTTTTCACTCTTTGTGTTTGACTAATCTCACTTAGCATAATGTTCTCCAGTGCCCTCCATTTCCCTGCAAATGATGTAATTTTGTCCTTCTTTATGGATGCATAAAATTCCATTGTGTACATATCCCACAGTTTTGTGATCCATTCATCTGTCGATGGACACCTTGGCTGGTTCCAAAGTTTGGCAATTGTGAATTGTGTAGCTATAAACATAGATACACATGCATTAGTCTGGTAGTTTGGTTTCAGTTCTTTTGGGTAGATGCCTAGAAGTGGTATTGCTGGGTCATATGGTAGATTCATTCCCATTCTTCTGAGGATCCTCCACACTGTTTTCCAAAGTGGTTGCACTAATTTGCAATCCCACCAACAGTGTATTAGAGTTCCTGCTTCTCCACATCCATACCAGCACTTGTTGTTGGTTGTGTTTTTAATGCTTACCATTCTAATTGGGGTTAGGTGGAATCTCAGGGTAGTTTTGATTTGCATCTCTCTGACTGCTAATGATGTTGAACATTTTTTCATACATTTATTGGCCATTTGTATTTCTTCTTCTGTGAAGTGTCTATTTAGTTCACTTGCCCATTTTTTTATTGGATTATTTGTTTTTTTAAGTGGTGATTTTTTAAATTCTCTGTATATTCTAGATATTAGTACTCTATCAGAGGAGTAGCTGGCAAAAATCTCCCATTCTGTCGGCTCTCTGTTGAGGTTATTGATTGTTTCCTTTACTGTACAAAAGCTCTTCAGTTTAATGCAATACCACATATTGATCCTCATTTTAGTTTCCTGCACATTCGGGGTCTTGTTGAGGAAGTCTTTACCTATGCCTATGTGTTGAAGATTTGGGCCTATGCCCTCTTCAAGTAGCTGCAAGGTCTCTGGTCTGATTTCTAGGTCTTTGCTCCATCTTGAATTGACTCTTGCACTAGGTGAGAAAGTGGGGTTTATTTCTATTTTTCTGCACATGGTTAGCCAGTTTTGCCAGCACCATTTGTTGAAGATGCTATCTTTTTTCCAGTGGGTGTTTTTAGCCCCTTTGTCAAAAATCAATTGGCTGTAGGTGTGTGGGTTTGTTTCAGCATCTTCTATTCTGCTCCATTGGTCTATGTGTCTGCTTTTGTGCTGATACCATGCTGTTTTTATTACTATGACTTTGAAGTATAGTTTAAAGTCAGGTATTGTGATGCCTCCTGCATGGTTCTTGTTGCTGAGAACTACTTTGGCTATTCTGGGTTTTTTGTTGTTCCGAATGAATGTAAGGACAGATTTTTCTATGTCAATTAAGAATGCCTTTGGTAAATTAATGGATATTGCATTAAATCTGTAGAACAATTTTGGAAGAATGGCCATTTTGATGATATTTATTCTGCCTACCCAAGAGCATGGGAGATCTTTCCATCTTCTAAGATCTTCTTCAATTTCTTTTTTCAATGTTTTATAGTTTTCCTTGTAGAGGTCTTTAACCTCCTTGGTTATGTTTATTCCCAAGTATTTTATTGTTTTGGGGGATATCGTGAGTGGAAATGTCTTCTGGATTTCTTTTCCAGTGGATTTATGGTTGGCATACAGAAAAGCTTCTGATTTTTTAAGATTGATTTTGTATCCAGACACTTTGCTGAATTTGTTGATCAGTTCTATGAGCCTTTTGGTTGAGTTTGTTGGGTCTTCTAAGTACAATATCATGTCATCTGCAAATAGAGATAGTTTCAGTTCCTCTTTTTCTATTTGTACTCCTTTTATTTCCTTCTCTTGCCTTATTGTTCTGGCTAGAGTCTCGAGTACTATATTGAAAAGGAGTGGTGACAGCGGACATCCTTGTCTTGTTCCTGTTTATAAAGGGAACTCTTGAAGTTTTTCCCCATTCAGTATGATGTTTGCTGTGGGCCTATTGTATATTGCCTTTATGAGGTTGAGGTATTTTCCTTCTATTCCAATTCTCTGCGGTGTTCTTATCATGAATGGGTGTTGGATTTTGTCAAATGCTTTTTCAGCATCTATTGAAATGATCAAGCGATTTTTGTCTTTAGTTCTGTTTATGTGGTGGATTACATGGATTGTTTTTCATATGTTGAACCAGCCTTGCATCCCTGGGATGAATCTAACTTGGTCATGATGTATGATTTTTGTGATGTGGTTTTGAATGCGCATTGCTAGTATTTTGTTTAGAAGTTTTGCATCTAAGTTCATCAATGATATAGATCTGTAGTTTTCTTTTCTCGAGCTGTCTTTATTTGTTTTTAGTATCAATGTGATGTTGGCTTCATAGAATGTATTTGGGAAAGTCCCGTATCTTTCTATTTCATGGAATAGATTAAGGAGTATTGAGATTAGTTCTTCTGCAAAGGTTTTATAAAATTCACCTGGGAAACCATCTGGACCTGGGCTTTTATTTGATGGTAGGCTCTTTATTGCTGCTTCAATCTTGTTAATTGCTATTGGTTGATTTAAATATTCAATATCTTCTTGATTCAACTTAGGAAGGTTGTACCTAGAAATTTGTCAATTTCTTCTAGGTTTCCCATTTTGTTGGAGTACATTTTTTTAAAGTAGTTTCTGATTATCCTCTGGATTTCTGTGCTTTCGATGATAATATCACCTTTATCATCCCTTATATTATATTATATTATTTGGGTTGATTCTCTCTTTTTTTTTGTTTAGGTTGGCTAGTGGTTCATCTATCTTTTTTATTTTTTCAAGGAACCAGCTTTTGGTTTTGTTGATTTTTGTATTTTTTTTATTCTCTACTTCATTGATTTCTGCTCTGATTTTAATAATTTCCTGTCTTCTACTAGCTTTGGGGTTAGACTATTCCTGTTTTTCAAGGGCTTTGAGGTGTGTCATTAGGTTATTTATTTGGTGATTTTCTGTTCTTATGTGGGCACTCAGTACTATGAATTTTCCTCTTAATACTGTCTTCTGGGTTTCCCAGAGATTTTGATATGTTGTTTCTCTGTTTTTGTTTGTTTCTAGGAATTTCTTAATTTCTCCCCTTATTTCTTCTCTGACCCATTCCTCATTCAGCAGTATGGTATTCATTCTCCACATCTTTATGAGGTTTCTCTGGGTCTTCCTATAGTTGATTTCTAGTTTCATTCCATTATGGTCTGAAAAGACACAGGGGATTATTTCACATTTTTTGAACTTGCTAGTACTCACTTTGTGGCCTAGGATATGGTCTATTTTAGAGAAAGTTCCATGAGCAGCTGAAAAAAAAATGTGAATTCAGCTGTAGTTGGGTGGAATATTCTGTATGTGTCAACTAGGTCCATTTGGTTTATGGTGTTCCTCAGGTCTGAGGCATTTTTACTGACCTTTTGTCTTGAAGATAGAACTAGTGGTGTGAGAGGGGTGTTGAAGTCTCCCAATATTATTCTATTGGGATCTATGTGTGATTTAATGTTGCAAAGAGTTTCTTTTATGAACATGGTTGCACCTATGTTTGGGGTATAAATGTTTGCTATTGTTATAACCTCTTGCTGGATTGTTCCTTTTACCAGTAAGATGACCTTTTAGGTTTGAAGTCTAATTTGTCTGATATCATAATTGCTACTCCTGCTTGTTTTCGAGTTCCGTTATCCTGGATTACCTTTCTCCACCCCTTCACCTTTAGTTTGTGTGTATCTTTACTTGTAAAGTGTGTTTCTTGCAGGCAGCATATAGATGGATTGTGATTTTTAAACCATTTTGTCACCTTATGTCTTCTGATTGGAGAGTGGAGGTCATCTATATTCAGTGTGATTATTGAGAGATGGGTTTTCATTCCTAACATTTTGAGATTTAATTTCTGTTTGAGGTAGTGTTTGTTCTTTGCCTAGTTGTTTGCTTGATGGAAATCACTGTTTCTCTAATTCTGGCATTTCCTTGTTATTTCTTCTTTGTAATTAATCTCTTTGAGCATTTTCTCTAGTGCTGGTTTGGAAAACATAAAGTCTTTCAGCTTCTGTTTGTCATGAAGGTTTTTATTTCTCCATCAAATTTGATAGATAACTTTGCTGGGTAGACAAATCTTGGCAGGAAATTGTTTTCTTTCAGAGTTTGGAATATGTCGCTCCAGGCTTTCCTGGCTTTCATGACTTGGTTTGGAAGGTCGGGAGTGATTCTCATTGTTTAGCCTCTGAATGATACTTGCTCTTTTACTCTCACTGCCTTTAAGATTCTTTCCTTGGCCTCTACATTAGTCAGTTTGTTTATTATGTGGTGTGGTGAACCTCTTCCCTGATCCTGTCTATTGGGGATTCTATATATTTCCTGTACCTGTGTATCGACCTCTCTTTCTATGTTTGGAAAATTTTCTAATATTACTTCTCTGAATAGATTATTGATTCCTTTAGTTTCAGCTTCTAATCCCTCTTTTATACCTATTATTTTTATGTTTGCTCTTTTAAGACTGGCTGAGATCTCTTTAATGTCCAATTCATTCTTTCAAATTGTTTTTTCTAATTTATATACTATGTGTTCATTTTTGGAGACATCATCTTCTAAGAGTTAGATTCTGTTTTCCATTTGGTCTAGTCTATTGTTGATGGTCTGTATTGATGCCTTCAGTTCAATTGTTGCATTCTTCACTTCCTTCAGAGTTTCTTTTTGATTTCTGTTCAGGGTATCGGATTCTTTACTTATTTGATCCTTCATTCCTTTCAGGCTCTCTCTGAATTCTTTTTGGAAATCCTGTATCATTTCCTCTGTTGAGCTTCTGAATTGTCCTTCTGGCAATCTTTGCACTTCTGAGTTGGTGGGTTCTGTTGTTGTGGGGGCTCATTCTTTCTTTGCTATTCTTCCTTTTCATGATTTCAGGTTTTTTTATGTTTATACCTTTGTTGCTTTGGTAGTTCTCTCTCTCTCTCACTCTATAGGTATCCTATGTCTAGTCTCTCTCCCTTTATACTTTCTTATTTTGGAGGTAGATATTTGCTACTAGGTGAGCCTTAAAGGTGAATAGCCTTTACTGAGTGGTTATTCTCACTCACTCGGTATAATGTCCATTTGCAGGCCCAATTCTTGGTCTCCTTCAGTGATTGGGACCCTTGCCTGGTGCCTCTCATTACCTGTGCAGGTAGTGCTGCTGTTGCCTCTCTCACTGTGAGCATGGGTCTCTGCAGTCTCCACTTGGGCTGTCCCTAAATCTCTCTCTGTCTACACCTATGGCAGGTGTCACCATCAGGGGGCCCTAGGCTTGTGTCTCTCTTTGCTTATGGAATAAGTGGGTGTCGCTTTGCCCTGATTCTGTGCAAAAACAGAAATCCACATTTTCCACAGAGAGGGCTGGTTTTGTCCAATTTTCCTCAGGTACCACAGCTCTATGTCCTGTGGCAATCCCTGGGGACTCTATAAGGGTGCTGCGACCTGTGGGCTGCAAGTCTGTCCCACCCAAATGTCACCAGGGACTGTCTGCTTATCCATGCATCTACTGTGTCCCACAGCAGACCCCACTCCCACCTCTGCCGAGGCAATCCACACCATCCCAGACCCTGCGAGTCACTGTGGCTGTGCTGGGTGGTCTCCCTCTAGGGCAGCTCATTGACTTATGGTCTTGTTGAGCACTGCTCTTAATCTTGGGGGGGGCTCAGCTGCTGCTGCAGGTTCTGGTCAGGCCTCTGGGCACTGGGGACTCTGCCGAGTGTAGATCAAACAGCTGCTCGCTTTTGTCATTGATGCTCTGCAGTGCTGGTTTTAGAAAAGGTCCCTGGCTTCTTTGTTGGTGGCCTGCAGAAGCTGCAACACCGGTAGCCTCCAGCACGGTCTGACCAAGATGGTGCCACTGACTCTTCTGCCGTTGCGGCAGTTCGGGTGTGTGTCGAGCATGGAACAAGTTGCTGCTCGCCTTCACTGCTGCTATTCTGCAGCTGCTGGATTCACAGCAGGTTAATGGCATCTCCATTGGTATTGTGTAGGAGCCACAATGCTGGTAGCCATCAGTAAGGTCCTGCCAAGATGGCACCGCTGCAGCCGCTGTCACCGCCACCGTTTGGTGTCTTGAGTGTGGAGCGAGCCGCTGCTTGATTTCGTCTCTGCTGACCTGCAGTTGAACTCACAACAGGTCTCTGGCTTCATGCTGGCAGCGTGTGGAAGCCGCAATGCTGGGAGCAGCCGGCACAGTCCGGCCAAGATGGCGCTGCTGCCGTCTCTTCAGCTTATTTCTTAAAATGATATTCAAGCTATATGGGTGAATAAGTCAGGATTTAAGGAGGGCCTGGTGGCAAAAACCTGTAATCCTAGTACTTGGGAGGCTGAGATAGGAGGATCATAGGTAAAAGACCAGTCTCAGCAACTTAATGAGACTCTGAGACTCTGTTTCAAAAAATAATATATAAAATAGGGCTTTGGGCTGGGGTTGTAGCTCAGAGAAAGAGTGCCCCTGGGTTCAATCCCTAGTAACACACACACACACACACACACACACACACACACACTGAAATGTAGAGGATATTTATCAAATCGTTCAGTGTTTATTTCTGATGGAATATGTGGGAAATTTTGACTTTTCTTCAAACGTTGTGCATTATTCAAAATTTTACCAAGAGAAATAATTAGCTTTACAATAAAAGTATTGCCAAAAACTAAAACATCATTATAATATGAAAAGTATTAAAATTTATTTCTTTAATAAAGCAGATTTCCTAATTTATATGCACTTATATGACATTTTTGTACTATTGAACCTACACATACAATACTCACATGTAGCAAAATATTACAAGAACATAAAAATCTTGGTATTAATTATCTGCATGTGATATAATTATGTAACTTCAATTTTATTTTTTGTCAAACTATACTGTAATTTTATGTTGTTAGAAATCAATCATTTTGTAATGAGGAGAAATCCCAATAAAAGTAAACCAAATAAAGCAAAAAGGAGGGAAAAAGAAAATAGGGAGAGAGGTAGGAATCATGGGATGTGATGTTCGAAGTGCCTGGTGTAAATCTCAGCTTTGGTGTCATCGTTACAGTTGCTACTTAATTTATCTAAATCTCATGTTCTTTATTTGCTAAAAAGTGTGTGGTAATAATGCTATTTTTATTAAGCATTATTCATAGGTTTCACATATGGATGAACCCACATTCTTCTCAGCTACCCACAGAACCATACTATATTCTAGAAATATACCATGTTCTAGGCCACAAAAGAAGTATTAAAAATTTAAAAAAACTGATATAACTTCTTGCATCTTTTCAGATCATAATGGACTGAAAGTAGAAATCAACAACAGGAAGATTCAGGTGAATTACATAAATACATGGAGATTGAATGGTACACTTTTGAATGAGAACTAGATCACAGAAGAAATAGGGGAAAAATTTAAATATTTCTAGAATTAAATGAAAATAGAGACACAATTTACCAACACCTCTGGGACACTGTGAAGGCAGTACTAAGAGGAAAATTTATGGTGTTGAGTGCCCACATTGAAAAATAAAATAAAAAAGAAGTATTCCAAATAAACAACCTAATCATGCATCTTAAGGCCCTTGAAAAAAGGGAAAACCTACCCCAAAGAAAGTATAAAGAGGAAATAATTAAAATCAGAGTATAAGTCAATAAAATAGAGAATACAAAAATCCAAAAGATCAATAAAATATAAAACTGGGTTGTTTTTAGAAGCTAAGCAAGATTGGTAAACCCCTAACCAACCTAACCAAAAGAAAGAGAGAAATGACCCAAATTCCTAAAATAAGAGATGAAAAAGGCTATGTCACCACAGACAGCATGGACATCCAGAGGATCATAAGAAACTATTTTGAAAACTTATACTCTAATAAAGTGTTCAATTCATCATTTTTATATTTATTTATTGTGGTGTGTGTGTGTGTGTGTATGTGTGTGTGTGTTACTAGGGATTAAACACATGGCCATTGTACCACTGAGCAACACCCCTAGCCCTATTGTATTTTTTATTTTGAAGCAGGGTTTCGCTATGTTGCAAAGAGCCTTGGTAAGTTGCTGATGTTGGCCAAGAACCTGTGGTCCTCCTGTCTCAGCCTCCGCAGTATTGGGATTCTAGGTATGTGCCACTATGCCTGGCATAAAGTGTTAAATTTCTTTATGAAAGTGAATTCAAATCCTAGGAATGTTCTTGTGTTAGGCCTATAGCTCAAGAAAAGCATTTGTTATAGTATCACTTTTCTAAAGAAAAGTACATAAAATGATGTTTCCTAGTAGAAAAAAAGAACAAGTGGCTTCTACCTAACTTGGAAAAAATTATAGTTCTTGTATGGAGCACATATTTTTTAAAGGGGATCCATTAAAGTAAAAAATGTACTGAACTCAAAGAGCACATGTGGGTGTAGCTCACACATGATGTGCAGTGTGCAAGTGTAGCTTTCACAATACACACAGGTGTGGCAAGACACACCCAGAATATCAGGGGCAATAGACAGGCACCAGGCATAAGGTGCAACACCCAGGCCTGATAGGAAATTCACAGGTGCAATGCCTGCTCCCAGCTGTAATGCCTTGACAACCAACTGGAGTCTCTTGCAGCCTAAGGCTATAATTGTCAGCACCTGACACTGAAAACTGGCAGCATCTTCTGTCAAAGAGTCTTGCCACCTTGCCATTCTGACCACTGATAATGAGCCAGAGCACTGGCCCAGCCAGCTAGGCTGGTAGTCATAGGGCAATTCCTCACCTTTGGTCCTGGTTGAGCACTGGTTAAGTTCAGGCCTGAAAACCCCGGCCAGACTCACAACTGACCGGGACCTGAGACCCCGACACAGCCAGCAGAGCTCAGTGGCAAATGGACTGCCCAACCTGCTTTCCAGGTTGTACTAATCTCTCTCTCTGCCCTAAAGTATCCTAATTTGCATGAAGTTTGTCTGGAGTGTTAACAAATATATAATGGTCACTGTATAGAATTGGTCACGATTGCATTAATGTTCTTGAAATGACTGAGGCTGTTTTGGTTGTTTTCCATGATCTAAAACTGCTCAGAACCACCCATCATTAATGAGATCCACTTATCTACTGGTCAGTCTAACGTGTGCTCATCAACCAAACTTTTTGGTGGTGTTACAATTCTCTGTCTTAATCTACCACCCATCTAACATTTGATTCTTAAAAAACAATCTTCAAAAGCTTTGTTCTGTATTTCACATCTACCACCAAATAATAGAGGTTGGAATTAAATCAAATATCTAATTCCCACTGAGTATTCCAGACACCAATACTGGGTTCTCTGGTTTTGGCTAACATGATACTTTCTACCCCTGCCCCACACTGAATCCTTCCCCTCAAACTCCAGATCATTAACTTCAGACATAAAACCAAGCCTCATCACTATCATTTAATTTCCACATGTGCACATCGCATCTCCCACGTTATTCCAGAGTACTGAGAATTTCTTAAACTTTAGGCTCCAGGGCACTGGCTCTCTGCTCATGCACACAAAGGTGTTTGTTTCAGTCAGTATTCCCATTGCTATAATACAAAACACCTGACCACCATAACTTAGAGAAAGGAAGATTTATTTGCTCACAGTTTTGGAGATTTTAGGGGTTCAGTCTATGTTAGGCTAGATAAAATCTGCAGAGCTCAGGGCATGCCATGGGTAGGAGAGAGAGAGAGAGAGAGAGAGAGAGAGAGGCGCCAAGGAAAGAAAGGACCATATATAATCCCCAATGCTACACTCCAGGGACTCTCCTCAGCAACCAAGCACTGCCTCCAACATGGCTGCCTTGTCTCTGTGAGGTCTAGAAGAACATTCTAAATCCAAACCATAGCATATGCGATGTAAGAATCTATAAGTAAGAGCCCTCTGTAGACATCTGTGTAATATATCCCTTTTCTCATTCTACAGTTTCTTGCCTGTTGAAATATTTGGCCCAGGATGACATATTCAATCATGTATCCATTGGACAGTCCAATGTAATTTCATCTGTTATTCTATACTTAAAAGAATGCTGCTGCTAGGTGTGGTGGTACACACCTATAATCCCAGTACTTGGCAGGCTGAAGCAGGAGGATCACAGGTTCGAGACCAGCTACAGCAACTTAGAAAGACCCTGTTTAAAAACAACAACAACAACAAAAGGTGCTGGGGGGGTATAGCTCAGAGGTAGAACACCCCTGTGTTTAATCCCAATACGGCCCCCACACACAGAACAAAAAGAATGTTGCTGATTTCCAGAATATGTAACATGAGAAAAACTTACATCTTTTATCTTGTAGATGTAAACAAACAACAAAAATGGTTACTTTTTCCATTGGTGACTATCTTATTCTTTTCCTACTACTGACCCATGTCACCATGATGATCATGCTTTGATCATCATCACTAAACAATGCTTTGTGTCTATATTAAAATATTTACTATATGTGGATTATAGTTTTGCTGTCTAAGCTTGCAACATCCAAGACTGCTCTCATTTCTCCTTCAAGATCCAGAGGTCTCATTAGGCCCATTATTCAAGTCATCTGGTGAAAGCAAAGACACTTCAACTTTATTCTGGGGGAAATTATTTCCAGTGCTACTTTTTTTTGGTCACATGTTCTGGGTCCCATTTCAGATACATAGAAAATACTGAACTATTTATTTTAAATAAAGCTGTATAACTGAACTTAATAGATCCATTTTATTCTCAATGTCATATTTGTGATAAATATTAAAAATGTTTCTCTTAGAAATATTGAGGTGGAAGAGAAATACAATCAAAGTGATATTAACCATGAGATATCAGTATTTAGACCTTTCAATTCTAAAATTTGAATTCATATATTTCTCTTTCTTATTCACAAATATGTATTTTGGAAATTAAATGTCAAATATAAAGGTTCTAGTTGATACTAAAATTAGTATGCCTAAAGTGCAAATAATCACTGGGGAGCTAATCTTATATTACTAAAAGAGTTGGCTTAGATGCCAAATACCATCAGTATTATCAGCAGCAATATCTCAAAAATAATAATATCTATATTTTGTAAGTGTTTGTTATGTGCTGGAAATAGTTTCTGATATTTTATAATAACAATAATCTTGACTTACAAAATATGTATTATATTCTGAGTACAGTAGGTAATGAAACTAGAGCTCAAAGAGAATGGATGAGGCAACATCACAGCCAGTTCATGGCCAAGACTGACAGGCTCCAGGTCCTCATCAGCAATCCACAGTGACTAGAATAATACACAGACAGTTGCTTTTTCTTTCTAACAACCGTATTGGCATTTTCAAAACATATATGGATAAAGAGCAGGCAATTAGAGAGTACTTCCAGATCTGCTCTTTAGGGTTCTGTATTCATAAGCTGTCCACACATTCTCTGAAGAATTACTTATCCCTTTGCCAGAGTGTCAGCTTGTGCACTTGACAAATATGAGTTGCATGGCACAGGAGTCCCCCAACTGGATTTGAAATGACTAGACCTGCCTAAAATTTGTGCAAGTTCTTAAGAATTCCTTTATTTTTTTCATTGTCTTACAGCTCATTTTAATAGTGAAGTTAGGTTGAATTGGATTATATCTTAACAGGAATCTTTTAAAATTTTTTTTCAGAACTGGGGATTGAACCCAGGGGCATTCTACCTCTGAGCTATACCCCCAGCCCTATTTTTTTTTAAAAAGGGTCTCACTAAATTGCTAAGACTGGCATCGCACCAAACCTGAGATCCTCCTGTCTCAGCCTACCAAGTACTGGAATTACAGATATGCATCACCATGACCGGCCTCCTTTAAAGATTTAAACATCAACATTTAGGTCAATAGCAATTATACTTGGCATAGATTTATGTAAATTTCCCATAATTTCTGTAATAATTATTATGGAAAATTTCCTTAAAAATATTCAGAATAATCCCTCTAATTCTCTACCACCAATATTTCAGAAAAAAACTAATCTTCTAGAAATTTAATCTTAATTTTATGATTCATAAGAAATATTAATTTCTCTAGCTTCAGGGTTCACTTGTGTAAAATTTAGCTACTTTTGCTGTTCTGAAGCTTTCTTTAAGTGAGATAATATATGCAGAAAGCTAGCAGATTGCTTCATACATATATAACTGTTCATTAAATTCTAATTCCCTTCTCACTTCCATCTACACAGGATGAGTTCCCATTTGGAGAGGATCAGGGCAATAAAAGACTGTTTAAAGTTGAACAGATACATAATTTTTAAAGTATAGTTATTTTATATGTATGATGCATCAATCTTATACAAAACTTTTTCTTATGGAAATTCAAGAAAAAATAGCTTAAGGTTAACATAAAAGTTGGATATACATAAAGAAATATTCCCAAGTGGGTGTGATGACCTACAACTGTAATCCCAGTACTTGGTAGGTTAAGACAGGAGGATTACAGGTTCGAGGACAGCCTCAGCAATGTAGAGAGACTCTCAACAACAAAGGGCTGGGAGTGTAGCTCAGAGGTAGAATGCCTCTGGGTTCAATCCTCAGTATCACACACACCAAAAAGAAATGTTCCTTCACATTAAGGCTTGTTAAAACTTGATTTTGTCTGAGGCCTCTCTGGAGGTTTGGCAATTGAACACAGTTTTACTGTTTTTTCTTTTAACCATAGCCACTAAATTTCTCTATTAAGTAGTTCTGTTCCATTTAACCCAAGGATTCTTAACCAGTATTTTAGTTTACTCACCTTAAATGGGGAATAACAATAACACCTGTCTTATCCTTAAATCCTTCAGGAGGAACAAAATGAGAATGAATAATTGTGGAAAAATATTAATAGGCTGAAATTGTTAAGCTGGATATGTTAGAATCATTCTACTAAGTGGTAGTTGAGTAGATCAAATTTTTAGGCACAAAAAAAATCAGGACTTAAAAATCTGAGGCAGAGATTATTACATGCTCCATCAAAATCTGTTTGCCTCTTTTTCTGGGCATATTGGTTAAAAAATTGTTTTTTTTTTTTGCGGTACTGTAGATTGAACCCTGGGGCATTCGACCTCTGACCTACATCCTCAGACCTATTATTAGTCTTTTATTTTGAAACTGGGTTTGGCTAAGCTGTGGAGGGCCTCGCTGGAGGGTTGGCCACAAACTTGCAATCCTCCCGTGTCAGCCTCCCAAGTACTGGAATTACAGGCACGTGCCACAATGCCCAGTTATGTTTTCATTTTTTTGTGACCAAATAACTAAGTCACATCTAGCATAGCAAGAGCGGAATAATGTATTAGACCTTGAGAGCTAGTATGTTAAATACCTGCCATGTAGGTATTTATGCATTTGTTTATTTACTTTTTTAAAATTTTCCCTTTTCTTCTTCAGAATACTGGAATGAAAACAATCATTGCAGTGACCTGAACACTGCTGTTTGAAGATAACAAAGTCTTTGTATAAATTCATGAATGATTGCATTGTGAGATTTGCATCATTGACATGTAAAGTCACCAAATATTATGTGAGAAAGAATATTATGTTATATGCAAAGCATTACATAGATTTGGTTAAATTTGATAGTGCAACCAGAATAAACCTAAACAATACAGAAATCGCTCAAATGTTGTTGAGAAGGAAAATCTACTTTCATAAATTTGGAAATTCAATTAAGTCCTTCTAAATGAAAACCTTAAAGTTAAAACATTTGCTGAAATTGAAATAAGCAGGATATTTGGTGCCAATAATAAAGTCATATAAATATTTCCTAGCATTCATATGTGGAAATTATAGATCTGAGTGATGCTTATAGTGTTGATAAAGTTTTGCAATATTTTCTTGAATATTATTTTATGGAAATATTATTTCATGGAAAGTGATTATTTAATTACCAGTTTTATAGTTAGTATTCATTAAATACTAGCTTTATATGATTGGGAGTAATTTTTTAGTCTTTCCAAGGAGATACTGATAATTTATTACTACTAATATTACTATGTGCTTTGTATATTCTTAGAACTTTATATTTTACTCACATTGGAGCTATTGGAGAAAATGAAATTATTACTCTTATTTTACAAATAAAAAATTGGGGGCCTAAGAAGTTAAATAAGTTATCCAAGGTTGCACATGATAGTTCAGGATAAGCAAGGTTATATTGCATAAGCACTTAAATTATAGGTCCCTGACAAAACAAAATTTACTTCTCACTAAGACTACACATTAGACTACTAAGAACACCATGTTAGTGAATTAACAGATATAGATGCTCACTATAGCTGCTCATGGACCCAAACTGAGCAAATCTCCATTTTTTTTTTATGGTACCAGGGATTGAACCCAGGGGCGTTCTACCTCTGAGCTACACCCCCGGCCCTATATTTTTTTATCCTTTATTTTGAATCCGGGTCTCACGAAGTTGTAGAGGGCCTCACTAAGTAGCTGAGGCTGGCCGCGAACCCGGATCCTCTGGTCTCCGCCTCCCAAGTACTGGGATTACAAGTGTGTGCCACCACGCCCAGCTGTGAATCTCCATTTTGACACCAACTTCCCCTGTCACTTTGTCAAAAGGAAACAAACATGAAAGATCATGCACCACATCCTAAAGCTTCTTCTCAAAGACAATATGCATTGTTTTGGTCATATTTCTTTGGTCAAAGTATGTCACGAGGTCTGTTGTGGTTTAGATTTAAAATATCCCCAAAACATCATGTGTTAGACAAGGCAACCATGTCTGGAGGCAAGACTTGGCTGCCAGGAAGGTGCCTGTGGGCGTGGCTGGGGACAGTTTAGCAGCTGCTACAGCTTCTCCTCTCCTCTCTCCCCTGCCAACATGAGCTGAAGCAAAGCTCTCACCCTCTCTCTGCTCCCCACCATGATGCCTTAAAGTCACTGCATGAGGCCAGACCTCTGAAATCACCAGAACGGTCAGCAAATAAAATTCTTCTTCCTTTCAGTTTTGCATATCAAGTATGTGGGTCCCAGTGAGGAGAATGCTGACCAAAACAGGACTACACCAACTTTTCAAAATGGAAGTGCAATCCTGCCACATGACAATAAGAGGGGAATAGATTCTTGTGAATGTCTTAATAGCTAAAAGGACATTTAGTAATTGAAGGCAGGATGTAAACTAAGGCAGTTTCGTTATAAAGTTAGGTCTTTTAACCACTGAGCTCTACTGCCAACATCACAGAGTTTTAGGGTGTTCTAGAAGGAGACGTGAACATGCAAGTGATCAGGAGGTACTGCCCCCCTAACAGGATCTGGGTGATGTTGCTGTGACTGAGCACCATAGATAAATGACCATTTTGTAGCTTATAGGATTTCAATATTGTCCTTGAGGAGTTAAAGGCAGTAGGTATCTAGGGCTACTTATGGCTTCTATAAATATCTTCTAAGGGTGCAATTACAAAACAGCTTCTTTTCCCCCAGAAATCCTTCTACTATTGCTTGTATAGTATTATCCCTGAATCTGGCTGTAATAAGCCATATCTCTACTTATGTTGGATAAGTAATAAGGTCACATTCCATTTGTATAATGCTTTGTGATCTACATTATTTTTTCGCAGTTCTACCTCCATAGTCATAAGTCCAGAAATTTGAGTGGAAAGTAATTTATAGGCTATGAGCATACACTTTCCCATCATGCTGCATAACGTTGCCTACTAAGAGATGTGTTATAGTATGCAAGTTTTAGCTGAGACTGTGAAAATTAATTGACTATCTTATAATTTTAAATTTACATTGTTCCATGTGCCACTTGGGTCTCTGCAGGAAAAAACTGGAAATGGATTCACCATAGGATCCAGCTATACCACTCTTAGGTATCTTTCCAAAGGGACTGAAAGCAGAATATTATAGTAACACATGCATATCTATTTTTATAGCAGCACAATTCATAATAGACAAATTAAGGAACCAACATAGGTGTCCATCAACAGATGAATGTACTACAAAATTATGGGATATAAACACAATGGAATTCTACTCACCAATTAAGAAGAACAAAATTATGTAATTTGCAGGAAAATGGATGGACCTGGAGAACATTATGTTAAGTGAGATTAGCCAGTCACAGAAAGGGAAGGGTCATGTGTTTTCTCTCATATGTGGAAGCTAGAGAGTAATTGGGATATAAGAGGGACTTTAGATAATGGAGGGAAAACTCCAGTGGAGCAAGGCAGGTGGTCTTGGCAAGGGTGGGGGGCAAGGGAGAATTAATGAAGGAATCACTTCCATTGACATTATGTACATATGTGAGAAACCAATGCCAATCTCAATATCTTGTGTGGGGAAGGGGGAAAGTGGGAAGGAGCCAGGGGGAAACTCATCAAGTGTCGTGAGCATGTATCTCACTAACACTATAAACTGCATTATGATGTGAGACTATGATGCACCAACAAAAGTACATTAAAAACTTTCATTGTTCCATTATTTAATGGAATCTAAATTTAAAATAAAATAAACTAGGAACCAAGAATATATATTTCCTCTGGTTAAATGTAGCTGAATCTAAATGTTTATATCAACTCAGTTTCAACTCACTTAAAGAAAAGAAAAAAAACAGAAAATCAAGGAATTAAAAAGACATAGTATCATAAAACAGGAAAACAAACACTAGTTTTAGTTACTTTTTATTGGCCTAATAAGCACTGTGTGTAACATTTGAAATATTTTCACATCTGTACATACTTACAGATCATCCAAATCTTTTTTTTTTTTTTGAAACAGGGTGTCTCACTAGGTTGCTGAGAGCCTCACTAAATTGCTGAGGTTGGCTTTGAACCTGCAATCCTCCTGTATCAGCTTGCAAGAACTGGGATTACAGGCGTCCGCCACCATGCCCAGCTTCATCCAAATCTTAATAGTGATTTATCCATCATCTTAAGGTTTGTCCTGTTTATTCAGAATTGTTATCTCTGCTTCCCCCATCTTGCTACACTCCTGCCTATCTTCCAGTAACTACTGATTTTCTTTGTGTCACTATATGAGTTTGCATCTTCTAGACATTTATGTAAACTAAATCATAAATGTATGGGTTATTTTTCTCCTGTTTATTTTTTATTCAGCATAATTATTTGATAGTAGCCCATTTTAATTGCCATATCACAATTCAATTTTTATTGTTAAATAGTATTCTAATGAATGGATACACCAGGTTTTATACATTGACTATTTGATGGATGTTTTATTATCCAATTTCTGCTTTTACAAATTCAGCATCAAGTTTTGGTATAAATATATGCTTTGATTTTTCTTGATATCTATAATTAAAATTATGATTTATCTGACTAGTGAATGTTTAATAATTTAACAAAATGGCAAACCATTTTCCAAAGTGTTTGTATTGTGTGTGTGGGGGGGGGTTCTGGGGATGGAACCAAAAGGCATTATACCTCTGAGCTACACCCCTAGCCCTATTTTATTTTTTATTTGGAAACAGGGTTTCACTAAGTTCCTGGGGGCTTCACTAAGTTGTTGAGACTGGCTTTGAATCTACAATCCTCCTGTCTCAGCCTCCCAAGTACTGGGATTATAGGCATGCACTACCATACCTGGCTGTGTTTGTATCATTTTAATTATCACTGATTGTACATGAGAGCTCAAGTTGTTTCCTATCTTTGAAAACACTGGGTTTAATCAGCCTTTTGAATTTCATACATTCTAATGAATATACGTATTCCATTGTGATTTCAATATGCATTTTCCTGATTAATGGTATCAAGTATCATTTAATGTGCTTATTTACCTTCTATAAATCGTCTTTGGTGAAGTATTGGCTCAAAAAATTTTCCCAATATTCTTTGCATTATTCATTTTACTTGAATTTTGACAGATCTATTTCTCTATTTCTCCACACCTACTAAGGTACTTATAATATACATGTATACATTCTCTCTATTTACACACACACACACACACACACACACACACACTCACACACACACACACACATATATGAAGAGGGGGGAGAGATAGAGAGGAGATGATAGAAATATGACATTTATTCTTATGAGAATTGAAGTATGCATGTGTAAGAAAGAAACAAGGGTATTATTAATTGCTTACATTATCATTTTTAGACTGGCTATCAATTTGGTGACACCAGATGCTTTTGACTGTGGGTTGTAGAATGACATTGAACACCAGAGTTTTCTGAAAGTCTTTACAAATAACAGTGACCAGGTCCAGACCAGATAAAAAGTCATAGTGAGGAGACTACCTGGGACGACTGGCCGAACATTTCTAATCGGTGCAGGAAAGCAGAGGACTCCAAGAAAGAGAGTTCTGGATATGTAAAGTAAAAACACTTGACAGATTAACTGTGAGCTTTAATAAATTGCAAGGAAATTTATGGTTTGTCAGGACACCTGAATATGAATTAATGGTATGTACCCAAAAATCTCAAAGAATGAATGAGGCAATTAGCAAATTCATGGAAAATTAAAAGTTGTACAGAATTGAAAATGTAATCTCCACGGCTTACCCAGGCATAAGAATTACATAGTATGATGTCATTATGAATACTGATATACTGATTTAACAAAAAATGATGACTTCCTATTAGTGAGGTGGCAGGAGTGGATGTATGCCTGTATGTATAGTGCCAGATTCATTTTTTATAACAGGAAGAAAATGTCATAAACTTAATAATGAACATTATGAGGGCTGTGGATATAGTTCAGTGATAGAACGCTTGCCTAGCATGTGCAAGGACCAGGGTTCACTTCCCGGTGCCAAAAAAATAAAAAGTTCTTTATAAAGTTTTAGAACTATATAAATAAATGATAGAAGAGAAATTAATGGTGCTTACCTTGATTCAGTAGGAATCACACATTTAGTAGTGAGAAAAAAGCTGCCAATCATTATTATCAAGACTATAGTTTTCTGTACATATATTACTTTGATTAAAAATAAATCATCACAAAAGTTCTCTCAATATCAAGGCTCACAACCCAAGCTTCAATTTGTTTAGTTAAGAGCTCAGAATAAAGAGATAAACTGCTGTGTTTGTCATCTCAGATCTATGCTAGATTAAGTTACACTTGATCGTGTTACTGCCCCTACCCATGCCTTAATCCCCTAATCTGCAAAGTGGAAATATAATATCTGTATCTGTCTCCGGTGGCTATCAAGGACATGCCATAGGTTAATATCTTTAAAGTGCTTAGCAAGAGGACTGGCACACAGTAAGTGATATCTTGTAGTCTATTATAGTAAAAACAAATACAGAAAAGGACATCGATGTTGTAGAAATGCCATTTAGACATTCTTTTAACTATGGAACCAGCTGAGATGTCCATCAACAAATGAATGGATTACAAAATTATAGGATATGTACACAATGGAATTTTATTCAACCATAAAGAAGAACAAACATGTCATTTGCAGGGAAATGGATGGAGCTGGAGAACACTATGCTAAGTGAGATTAGTCGGTCACAAAAAAGTGAAAAGTCGGATGTTCTCCCTAATATATGGAAGCTAGGGAGAAAACGGGACATAGGAGGGACCCCAGACAAGGGAGGAGAAACCTTATATTAGTGAAGAAGGCGATCTAACTGAGGGAGATTGGAGGGGGAAGAGAGAAACACCTCAATGGACATGATGTACATACACAGACTTACCAGAGTCAATCACTGTGCTGAGCACAGGAAGGAGGGAAGGGAGAGGGAATGGGGAGGGAACAGGGGGAGGGTTCAATGAGTGATGTGTGTGTGTAATGCTTTTACCACCCTGATCTTCATCAAGGTGTATGATTACAATGCACCAATAAAATAAAAAAATTATACTGAAAAGAATCAATGCCAAAAACATGGAAAAATCACTCTACTTTAAACAGCAATATGCTTTGCATTGATTCACACCATATTTAAAATATTCAAAGATTTTTCAAAATGTTTTTGATGTTACTGTAACCTCTCTAAACATAATTTCTATTGCATTAGTCAGATTTTTATTGCCCATTTCATTCAAAATGTGTTCATTCAAGAATTTTTTTTTCAGAAGTACTCAAAACCCTGTGGTAAAATTTTTCAAAGCCAGTGGTAAGGAGGCAACAGCTGCCCTGGCCCAGCTTCTTGGCCTAGTTGTCAGCCTGAGTTTGAGACGGATTACTAGAAGAAAAGATGACCTACTTTTGAATCTTTAGATGCGAGGACTTTTTTAAGGCAAAAGTGACCCTGAAGGACAGAATGGGTGTAAAGAACAGTTTATTTCAGTTTCCACTTATTTGGCAGACACTAGGGAAAATATAAACTACACTAGCCTCGAGGCAACAGCTTATTCTATGGAACCACTGCAAAGTTATTCCACAGCATGTATTAAAACAAGCATCAGGATAAAGTTAACCCTTTTCCCCAAATTATTCCTTTATTTTAGCAACTCTTTTGAGCTTTGTTGGCTATGAATGTATGTTGGTATGAATTCAGTATGGTGAATAGAACAGAATTTTCCTGAGGAAAATTTATTCCATTAACTAAGAAAAAAATGTTTAAGGAGAAATGTAACAATGAAAATTTTAGACTAAATATTTGGTGTATCATGCATTCCTCAAGGGCAGTGACTTTGCTTTGTATCTGTGTACGTGTAATACTTTGTGCAATGTCCAGGGCAAATTCAATGTTCGGTGAACATTTATTTCCTTAAGTTAATACCAGTTAAAAATATTTTCAAGGAATATCATATTTTCACTGTGACTCTAAGGCTGTCTTGACGAATATGTAGTTTATTCATAATATTGTACAATAAAGGTCACCATGACAGGGCAGTGGATAAAATATGAATATAGGGACTTGAAGATGAGTCGATTAACTTCACAAAGGTAAACACCAAATGCTGCATCACTGTCTGCTTTTAATTAGCTTGTCAAAAGCTTTTGACAAAGACCTCCAGTGGATTACTGAACAAACCTGGATGCAGATTACTTCTATTGAATCATTTATTGTCTTTCCTAGCTTTTAATAGAATTGATCTAATCGTGCTCATTCTATTCTCTTATCAATTTTACACTCCTCTTCTGTTTGCATTTGTAACTATAAGGTTTTGTAGAGATAACTTTGCCTCCTCCATGTTTCCTATAGCTGCTCTCAGCTTGAACACATACTTTAGATCTAGCCTGATATTTTTATTTGGGTCTGAGTATGATGTTTCTAATAGTGTTTACACTTCTGGTTGTTCCCCTTCATTTCTGATAAAAGTTTCTTATAGCACTCATCTCCTTCTTCCATTTGCTATTATCAAAATATAGCTTCTGATTTTTTTTAAAAAAGAAACTCCAGTTAATCATATGCCTTTGGTATAATATCCAATTTTCTTGGTCTTTTTTTTCTCATAAATATTTTTCATCCCATCCTTAGTCATTACAAATAAGAATGAAATGTTTCTGAAATTAGCAAGTTATGTACAGAATGAGATGATCTGATACAAATCAATTTTCATCTTCACAGTATTAAATGAATTAATTCATCAAACTAACTTGCAAGATAATGAAAGCAAAACACAAGCAATGAAATTGAATGACCTTTAACAAGCCTCCAGTAGGACAAAATGTCAAAGTCTTGAGCAGAAGTTTCCTCTGTTTATTTCCAGCAGCTACATGTGTTAGCCCCGCCGCATGATGACAAGTTGCTAGGTCATTCTTGTAACATAGGTCTTACTTCTGGAAAATGTTTATAGTTCCGAATAAGGCCATTTTGTATTTCTTATTTGAATGATTCTTATCCAGAAATCCTCAAAACATTATATTTTTGTTGCAAAAAAATTTTTAGATATTGCTTTTATTTTGTACCTGTAAATTGCATATTTGAATCAATTGTAGTAATGGTATGGAATACAGGAAGTTTTCCTAATGTCCCAAAAGTTAAGGGTGTTTTCATCTCAGACAGCAAGCAGAGGAGACAAACTATGGAGTGCTGAGTGAATCAGTGATGATCATTCACATAAGATGAGAAGCCTTAAAATATTTAATTCTTAGTAATAGTAACAAAAGGATGGAGACAACATGGAAATGAATAGAAATAGAAGTATTTAAGAGTAACATATGTTCTGTGATAACAAAAATGAATATGGATTCTTCATCAAACAGCAAATTGTTCTTGCATCAAGTTACTAGTACTCCTTAGCACTCTATAATTGATTGTATGCAATATACAATGTGAATACTAACTTGTATCTTCATTAATCAATTATATTCTACATTTGGAAATGTATATATCAACCTTCGATCATGCCTCATTTTTAATTATGAAGAGATGGAGCAAAACAAATTAAAAAGAAAAGAAACAAGCTAGGGTTTCACAAAATTATGCCATCATAAAATAATGGAGCCTTGTATACTGTTGAGCTGGATATATACAGATATATCAACTCCTCTAGGTAACATAGAGCAACAAAGGAAAAGAACTAAACCAGTATCATGACCCTAAGTCCCGAGGACTATTTAGGTGTTATGCAGAAATACAAAAGAACCATTATTTTATGTGTAAAGATGAGAGAGAAGACTGGTGTGGTGGAGCACACCTGTAATCCCAGTACTTGGGAGTGTGAGACAGGATGATTGTGGGTTCAAGATCAGTTTCAACAACTTAGTAAGGCTCTCAGCAACTTAGCAAGACCCTGTTTCATAATATATATATATTAGGGATGGGGGTGTAGCTCAGAGGTAGAATGCCTCTGGATTCAATCACCAGTACCAAAAAATAAAGAAGAAAGAAAGAAAGAAGAAAGAAAGAAAGAAAGGAAGGAAGGAAGGAAGGAAGGAAGGAAGGAAGAAGAAAGAAAAGAAGAAAGAAAGAGAAAAAGAAAAGCATGATGAGTATTTGATCCACCATATACCAAGAACAAAATATCGTGCCTACCACTGCAAGCACAATATTTAGTAACAATTTGTTTTTGGCAGGATCTAAAGCACCTTTGTTATTGAGACATATTAGAAATGAAAAATCATATCATTGGTTAAAAAACACTAAAACTACAGTGCACAAACAGAAATTAGCTTTATCTTTTCTACTTTACCAACTGAGCTTCAGAAACTCAATCATTTCATTATGTTTAAATTATATTAGGATAATGATATGTGGTTTCAAACCCCACAGGAAATACTATTAACTGAAAATCTGGGTGGATATAAGCAAATGTTTATACTCATTTGCTTACTTATTTTTTAATTTAACAAGATTTTCTACCTACATTCATTCTATATATTTTCCTGATAGACATATTTCAAAACTTATTTGTGAATTCTACCTCACCCAGTACTAGTCCCTGTACATAGTAGATGCTCAATACCTTCCTATTAGTTGTTTTATATTTTCATCTATGTATCTATTCTTAAAATTTTGTCTGTATCATCAGATAGAAGTGATTTCAAAACAGAGTTCTGAGCAAAATATTTTTGACCATCACATTTGACTTATGTGAGCATAAATTTCCATGTCAACAAAATGAAATTTGATTTTTACCATACATATGTTAAAAATGTTTAAATAAAAGTGCATATAACAAATAGTGTGTAGAGCATAGTATCCCTGAACTCTTTGCTTTCAAATGGGCTTTTTATTTACATTTTTTTTTTTTTTTTTGCGGTACCGGGAATTGAACGCAGGGGGGTTCTACCTCCGCGCTACACCCCCGGCCCTATTTTTTTATGCTTTATTTTTGAAACCGGGTCTCACGAAGTTGTGGAGGGCCTCACTAGGTAGAGAGAGAGAGAGAGAGAGAGAGAGAGAGAGAGAGGGGAGATATAGATAGATAGATAGATAGATAGATATAGATATATAGATAGATAGATCGCGCGCACATGCACACTGAGACTGGCCGCGAACCCCGATCCTCCTGTCTCCGCCTCCCAAAGTACTGGGATTACAAGCGTGGGCCACCATGCCCGGCTGCTTTTTATTTACATTGACAAGCAGAGTTTGGCACTGCTATGACATTCTAAAAGCAGTAGTATTGTGGAAGAAGGATATGTTTTTTTTTTTTTTTTTGCGGTACCGGGGATTGAACGCAGGGGCGTTCTACCTCCACGCTATGCCCCCGGCCCTATTTTTTGCACTTTATTTTGAAACCGGGTCTCACGAAGTTGCGGAGGGCCTCACTAAGGAGGGAGGGAGAGAGAGAGAGAGAGAGAGAGAGAGAGAGAGAGAGAGAGCTGAGGCTGGCCGCGAACCCGGATCCTCCGGTCTCCGCCTCCCAAAGTACTGGGATTACAAGCGTGCGCCACCACGCCCGGCTGAAGGCTATGTTCTTTAGCTGGACATATGACTTCAGTATTAACCTTTGTCAGAGTTAGTAAAATGCATTTCTTGATACAGTTTTGATTTTGCAAATTTTAAGTTTTATATGTTAGGATCACTTGCAATTAAAAATATACACATATTGCCAAGAAATGCCATAGAATATGGAAATATTTGAGAGAAAAATGACCCGTCTAGAAAAAAATGAAGTGAATCCATTCAAATGTTAGTATTATTTCTCCTTCTAAAATTGCATTTCTTTTTCTGTCCAAGGCTGATTTTGGGAGATAGGAGGATGCATTGTGTAATTCTCAGGGCTGAGAGCAAATGGAACTTTTCTCTACCAAACTCAGTAATTTCAGGAGCAGGCACCTAATCAGGATATTATGTTTTCATGTGAAGGTGCCTTTTCCCCATCTCATGCACTAGGCATTTAGTCCTAATGGATGCTATTTGCAGACACTGCCTCACCATAAATAACTGTTTCAATGAGGTCAGGACCCTTTGTGTTCAACTTGTAGTCAGTGTTCCAACTGAATGGCATCTGTGCTTATATCCTGCTTCAGGGGAAAACATACACACATACAAGAAAAATATAAGAAAAGGAAAAAAAGTCTCAACTGTTCCACAAACCACATCTCCATTCTACACATCATTATCGTGTCCAGAAAGTTTTGGTCAGAATGAAACAAGGTAAATTGAATACGACAAAATTCCCCATGTTTTCTATACAACAATCAAAATGTGTTGCATTCTGCTATATATCAGCCTGCACCCATCCTACATATTTTATTTATTTTCTCATTTATTTCTAAATAACTAGATCTATGTTTAAATTTATAGATATAGAGTATGGAGCCTCTTGGTATGTTTAAAATACAAGGAAATAAATAAGCATTCTTACAAAAATGCTATAAAAATTGCAATGGAGCCCAATTTTCTTTAAACAGCAAAGAAAGGGAAAATGGCTTCTGAGCCAGACAAAGATTTAACCATTTTGAAGTAAAATTGTGGTTTCATGAAGGAGAAGAAGAGCTGTGTTTTTCTTCTAGTATTCAGAAAGAAATACTCTCCTAGTATTCAGAAAGACTTGCTTTAATAATAAAACCAAACTTGTTTGTTCATAGTACACACGCCTATTATTATCATTTTTATTATTACTACTATTATTATAACTATTTTAATTATTAAGGTGATTCATTAAAATCCTTATGTAAGTAATAATCTCTGGAGTCATTAATATCTATTCAATTTACTTGCCATAATAATTGTAAACCAGTATTTTACAATTGAATCATAATGGAAAAAATATCATAATGGATAAAACAAATGCAAGAGATCTTGTTCCAAGGAGGCATACCATTCAAACACCTGTATAACTTAGGAATATTGGACCTATGGATATTTTCAGGAAGAATAGAATTTTAGGAGACTAATTTTCCCAGGTATGTGTATTATAATATATAGTAGAATAGTATGAATAAAACAATGATGCTAACTTCATAGTGAAGACTATAATAGTTTAGCACATTGTAAATGCCTATTTTTTGTGGTCATTGTTATTATTTTAATGGTTAATCTGATGGCCTGAAAAATTTCAATAGTGCAATAGTTCTTCCAGCAAATATTATGCTTTATAGATCAATATGTAATAACTTTTGATCAATTTTGCCATAATTTAACAAACAAAAATTAATATTCAGACTCATATGTGATTATTAGATCTCAGAATGTTTCTATTAAAAGGGGAATATTTTTTTTAGCCAGGCATGGTGGTACATTCCTATAATCCCAGTACTTGGGAGACCAAGACGGGAGGTTCAAGGACAGCCTCAGCAAGTAGTGAAACTCTCATCAACCTAGTAAAGACCCTGTTTCAAAATAAAAAATAAAATAAAATAAAAATAGGACTGGGGTGTAGCTCAGAGGTAGAATGCCCCTGGTTTCCTTCCCCAGTACCACATACATACAAACAAAGGGTATTTTACAAAGAATTTATCCAGTTTAATTTATTATTATGAGTTGGGAAGAAATGTGAGGATAAAAAGACTATTCTTATGATTATTTTTACAAACATGTCAGTATTTGAATGCGTTCAAACAGGTTGGAGCAAGGGCTGCACTCACTTGTGAAGGTTTTCCTTGAAAATGGAAATTTTTGTATTAGATTTGTGTGGTTAATTGTTTCTTATGCAAAATTAACCCTACGCAATAAATGTTTATAAAATTTCATAAGTATAAATCCATATTCTTCCTGACAAGTTAATAAGTAGAAAATAAATAGGTTGGGAGACTTATAGAACTCTTGTCCATAGTGAAAAGTAATAACTTTGTTGTTAGAGTTTACATCATTTGTCCTTTAATAGTTATTCTAGAAATTATTAAACATTTACATTGTTTGCATGATTTATTAATGTCTCCATTGAATAACAATTGCCATTATGATCTTCTTGATGTTTTATCTATAACTATATTTTATCATGTAAGGGAAAAGTTCATAATAAAAGGCAGAGAAATCTTTACTACGGTTTAAATGTTTTAAATGTCAGACTCCTGCAGATGGTAATTATCGGTATTTCACACTTTTCCAGTTCCAATGTGAAAGAGCACCCTGGAAACCGATGAAGAGGGAACAATTGTAAGGGCAGGACAAGTTTTAACAGTGATTTAGAAAGCAAAGTTTTATAGTAATAAAAGAAGATATTTATTTTTAATTACCTTATGTAATTTGCTTTCTTTAAGCACAGGAAACTAGTTTTGAGTAATTAATATTGCTTAAAACTTTATCTGAAATACTTTCTTAAGGCATAGGATTTAAAAATTAATGACTCAATTTAGGATAAATACCATATTTGGCTCTCTAATTTAGACAACTCTTAGAGCTAATTCAGAGAAATCAGTCAAAGCAAATAAGAAAACTGAATGAAGAATAAAATAAAATAATTTAGATGGATGCATTTGTATATATACACAGGTATACACACCCATATATATATATATAAACAATATATATACATACATATACAGGTATATATATATATATATACATATGTGTGCATATATGTATGTGTATGCATATACACACACATGTATATATACATATACACATATACACTGATTCAGAGTGTCACTTTCAACTTATTACAGAACTCAATTGTCTTTAGATGAACTAATACTTTAGAAAGAAATGATTGGCAAGGTTAGAGATGATAACTACTCTACTATCTAATATAGAGCTTTAGTGCTGGTTTTTGTCATTTTCACGCCTTGATAGACTAAGAAGAGGAAATACTGGTGATCTTGTCCATGTTTACTCAAAGCATAATTCATGAATCCAGTAGCATTGTGTAACCCAAATGCAGAATTCCAAGGCATACTTTAAAACTAATGAATCAAAATTTGCATTCTAACAAGAATCACAGTGATTGGTAGGCACATATTGGTGCTTCAATCCATTAATTTGAAAACATAATCTTAAAAGTATGGAGCAAGTCAAGCAAAGTGGCACAGACCTATAATCCCAGTACCTGGGAGGCTGCACAGGAGGATTGCAGGCTCGCAGCCAGACTCAGCAACTTAGCAAGGCTCTCTGCAACTGAGGGAGACCCTGTTTTAAGATAAAAAATAAAATAGGGCTAGAGGTGTAGCTCAGAGGTAGAATGCCCCTGGGTTCAATCCTCAGTACCCCCCCACACACACACACAATGGAGTATAAGAGCTGAAGTGGAAAAACAGGGGCAAGGTCATGAAAAACCTTGCCTGGCATGCAGAAAAATGCAAGGAAGAGGAACCCTTAACACAATGAACTTTAGCAGTTGTTCGATGTCCAGAGATGAGGTGACTTCATGGGATGGAAACTTCAGTAGATGAGTTATGTAGCACAATGGGTACAGCTACTCCAGGTCCTACACTAAGAAGTGTCACATCTTCCCATAAATCTTTTCCTAAAAATAAAGCTAATGCCAGGCGTGGTGCATGTCTATAATCCCAGTACTTGGGAGACTGAGAGAGGAGGATAACAGGTTCAAAGCCAGTCTCAGCAAATTAGTGAGGCCCTGTTTCAAAATAAAAACTAAAATAGGGCTTGGGTGTAGCTCAGAGATAGAATGCTTCTGGATTAAATCCCCAGCACCAAAAAAAAAAAACCCACAAAATTTTCATGAAACCCTTCAAAAGACACACAGTGTTTCTCATTTGCCACAATTGGGTGACATGTCTGTTCCAGAACTATTGTCTTTGTTGGAAGAAGAGATTGCCATGATTGGATTAGATAATCAGTACCAGCCCCATAAACTCAAATTGGGGTATGTCCCCTGAGTCATAGTGTTAGATTGAATACTTTAAAACTGTCTGTTTTGTTGGGAAAGAAGAAGGTAAGATAATAATACTTGGTGGCCACTTCAACTTAAAGCTGAAGTGGAAACATTAATAGATTTTTAAGCAGAATGGTGACATGTTTAAGTGTATTTGCTTGATCTGGAGGGACACACACAAAGTGCTGTGTGCACGTATACTGTATCACTTTGAACCTCACTATGATGTACAATTATAATGCACTAACAAAAGCATAAAAATGTACTATGTTCATATTGAGTACAAGACAGAGAAAATATTATTAATATACTATAGTTTAAATGAGAAATGCCAAAGGGTTCAAACCAAGACACTTTTGTAAATAAAGAGATGAATTTGAAAGATGCAGTAATTAAGAAGCAGAATTTAAAAGACCTAGTGATCTAGTGATCCATAGGAAATTTCCTAAGAGTCTAGGCTACACAGATTGAGCATTCCTTCAAGTGCAGAAATAATGCCTTATTATGTTCACTAGATGACACTGAATATCTAGTACAGTCAAAATATAATCAAGATGATCAATAAATATTTACTAAGGGAAGAAGTACATGTAC
This sequence comes from Glis glis, assembly GCA_004027185.1. Classification (NCBI taxonomy): domain Eukaryota; kingdom Metazoa; phylum Chordata; class Mammalia; order Rodentia; family Gliridae; genus Glis; species Glis glis. The sequence goes on from PVJS01005503.1 coordinate 41,184, forward strand.
CATTAACTGAAATCATCAGTGCAATTGAGGAGAGGATTTCAAGATGAACTGACAATGCTTATGGATCTCTAAAACGGCAATGTTTAGAAACAACTAAAAATTCAGGCCTTGGTAGAGAGATTTAAGTTCAAGATATATATATATATATAATACATGCTTAGACAAGGCCTAGCTCTTTCTTATTTAAATCCATTTTTCCTCTTAATGTTTCTTTTCTACTATTTTTTCTTTCTATTCTAGTCTTTACAGTAGGCTTACTTTCCCACACCACTGACATTACAAGTCAGGGTAATTTAAGGCCACTGGGGAATATCATGCTTTCTGAATTTTACATTCCAAATCTTATAGCTTTTGCAAACTTTGTCAAGATACAGATATTCTCTCCAATAAAGATAAGATAATAAACAAGGAAAATTCCCAGCAGTGAGACTCATTTCTAAACCATACTACAGGATGACCTGACATGATATTTTATTTTATCATAACTCTGCATTTTCCACGTTCTGTTTTTTCTTGTTGGAATGTTATTATTGCCTTTGTGCTCTTGCTTAATTTCTATTCATCTTTGAAGTTTTCACATAACTATTACTTGAGTTCAATTTTGAAACTTTTGTTGGATATTCATAATATTACCCCAAATTTTGCTAGGTTCTGGAGTTACAAAGATAATTTCATACAATCTTCCTGTCCCAAAAGTTTACCAGATATTGATAGTAAAGATGAAAAAGATAAAAAAGAATCCGTGTGTGTGTGTGTGTGTGTGTGTGTGTGTGTGTGTATGCACGCATGTGTGCGTGGTACTGGGGACTGAACCAGGGACATTCTACCTCCAGACTACACCCCAACCCTTTTTAAATTTTTGTTTTGAAATAGGATCTCACTAGGTTGCTGAGAGCCTCTCTAAATTGCTGAGGCTGACCTCTAACTTGAAATTCTCTTGTCTCAGCCTCTCAAGTCCTAGGATTACAGGCGTGGCCACCATGCCCAGCTGTGCATTGGATTTAATGAGAGCCAAATAACTACTAACCAGACAATGGAAGGGAAGCAGAATAAGGTCGAGGAAGTCTAAGATAATATGACTCAAAATTGAGACCCAGCTCTAATATCCTATGTGGAGAATAAAGAAGATCAAAGAAAAGGGGATTGTCTGGGAAAATACAAGTGGGTGATAAAAATATTACATGCTCAGGGTGGGGGTATTAAGATTGTGGGTAAGTGATTGAACCTCAGGTGAGCTATTTTTTTCTGTGTATTAGAATGAAGGGTAAGGCAGGGGACTGATAAGAGATGGAGTGGAAAGGTAATCACACTTCAGTTCATGGAGGGTTAGCTTGGAACTTATCACATAAAGAAATACATTTTTCAATCTGTCATTCCCCCCTCAATTCTATCAGGTTGATTTCTAGACCTGTTCTTATTGTTTTCTATAATACCAGATAAATAGCAATGTTCCTTATTATGTGTGGTTGGTTTGTCCTATCCATTTGAACTGATTTCTATGGTGCAATTCCTGTACATAGCAGACCTTCAATAAATGTTGAGTTTATTGATAATTGTCTCTATGAAAGTTCATTTCTTGTGCTTGATATCTGATTGTTAGACTCTTGAAGACAAAACCTAAGACTTTATTATTGTTTTACCAATTTATGCTGTCTTCCTTGGTGAGCTAATACACACACACACACACACACACACACACACACACATCCCTCAATAAATTTGTGGCATTAATTAAAGAAAAATGGGGCAGGAGGACAATTCTACTTTTTAAAGTTTTATTAAACGAAGAAAAGGTTTATTTCCAATATCTAATATAATTATAATATAATTAGCTGTATTCCTTTCCATTTGGGAGAAAAAAAAGAGCTAACATAATGCAAAAGCTTCTTGATTTTAACCTTCCATATTAATATTTTATATACTCTGTCAAGATCTTTCCAATACTCTAAAGGAGTTAAGAGAAAAATAAACGACCACTATCACTTGCTTGAGTAGTTTTTATATCATTTAATAACCCATCTACATAGATTTCTGTTATAGAATCTATTGACCTAATACAGATGTTAGATTAACCTTCAGGTAGACTTGATAGAAAGTGCCATTAAGCATGCATGGGTGGTTAAAACAGGTACACAAGCAAAGTTTACAAACCAGCAGGAATGAAAAACACCCTGACTTATTAAACAGACCTGTTCCACCATTCTGTCCAGGTAGCCAACACTTTATCAATTATATTCTGCATTTTAAAATACTTCATTCAGTGGTTTTACAGTACATTGCACAGGCAATAGCCCTGTCAGACTATTTGCAACTTCCTGGAAAGCATTAATTGACAGGAAACTCTAATGTTGGGACTATAGTCTTGAATATTGTAAGGACTAATTCTCAACCTAACACTATATAAACTACAACAGAATAAAATACCAAGTTATCTTAATAAATATATGAATTCTGGAATAGATTAGAGCATAATGGATTTTAGAATATCAAATAAAGCAATATGAAGTTATTATATATTCTTCCTAAGCCTAGGTTTTACAAAAGTCACACTAAAAGTGAGGTAGTGGGAAAAAATTGATTTTGGAGAAAGATAATGCTTGGTTTGTATACCTGTTTACTATTTAGTAGCTGAATAACCTTGAGTAAATAATGGTTTTATACGTTCTCTTTTATTCAAATTGGGCTGATAATTTCTATATTGCCATGTTGTTTGGAGGATTAAAAACAATAGAGCTAGGAGAGAGGAAAAGATAGGTACAGTGTCAAAAGTATACATGCAACTGATGATAGATTTGTAATTATTGCCATGTGTAATGACAATGTGCTGGCTAACTGCTATGGCTTGGATATGATTTGAGTGTGTACCCTAGGAGCTCATGTGTTGAAATTTAATTCCCATTATGATCCATTAAGAGGATGGAAACTAGGCTGAGTGTGTAGCTTAGTAGTAGGGTGCATACCTAGCATGCATGAGGCCCTGGGTTTGAAACCCAGCACACAGACAAAAAGAAGATGGAACAATATGATTTATGGTTATAGTATTTAGAGGTGAGGCCTTTAAGAAGTGATTAGGATTAGAGAAGGGCATCAAGATGAAAACCCCATAATGGAATTCCAGTAGATTTATAATAACATGGGGGGAGACTAGAGGACACACATGCACTTCTCTTGCCATGTAGTGTCCTGTGCCACCTTGGGACAAAAAGAAGCAAATGTGGTCCCTTCACCTTAGTCTTCCAGAACCATGAGCCAAAGTAGCCTCCTTTTCCTTTTGAAATTACTCAGTCTTAGGCATTTCATTATTGTAATGTTTGGAACAATTTATTTCTTAAGTGGGTTCCATTAACATACAACATATACGGAGTCTCTCACTACAACTCTGTTTTCATCTAGCTGGGTTCTTTGAGAAAGTAATTTAATTTCTTCATAACTTTACCTTCTATAATGAAATATTTTAAGAAGAAAAATAGTATATGATCAAAATGATTTTTCTAATGTTTTGTGTGTGGTTTAACAGCTCAACAATAATAGCAGAAGAATCATATATGGCATTTCTTAGGTACTAGGCAATGTTCTAAGTACTCAATATATAATTTGATAATTTATTTCTCAAAAAGCCTCTAGTAGGAAGGTGCTGTATTTTAGATTTATGAAAACTGAGCCATGAGGCTAAATAACTGGCCACAGACACACTGTTAGTAGGTGGTACGATCAACATTATGGTTCTGATTCATAGCTTTAAAGTCTGTGCTTTAGACAAAGTACTATATTACCTGTCGAGTGCACATTGCTTTTATAATGAAATTTAAAGTCTTTGCATTTTTATTTAAATTGGCAAACTGAAAACTATATTTCCTGTCAATAATTTCATGTTTAAATGTATTTGTATTTGTAATATTTTCACACTTACTATGATAATGTTAGTATTTTTATAATTTATTCAATTTATTTGCCAAAATATAAAATGCATAATCTTGGAATGAATTTCAGAATGAATGTATCACTTCAGACTTACGTACAGATATTTAAGTGTCCGTCCGCTTCAATTTGAAAGTCTTTAAAATATGGATTCCTAATAATAATTAGGAAGTCATTCATAGGATGGGCAAAGGTTTATATAGAACAAATATATCTCAATGATCATTCTAGATTTTCAAAGTGATCTGTATTTAATACAATGCTTGACATGTACCTACTACGCTTCTCTTATGTGTGAAATTAAACTAAAAAACGTAAAACAATTAGATATTTTTTATGAATACATTTATAAAAACATGTATATGATTTCAGTGAACAATATTGCAAATGAAATCTTGTAAAAGTCAAATAAAATATTTAATAGTAAATTAAATTATAAAATATGTCTGGTTTTAAAACATCTAATCTTTTCTTATACTTTTATTGGTGCATTGTAATTATACATCATAGTGAGGTTCAAAGTCATACACCAAACATGCACATAGGTGTTGAGATGTTGGTGTGTTTCCCTCCAGGTCGACCCCACTACTGACCCCCACACACATACATAATAGTGAGATTGGTAGTGATACCTTCGTGCATGGGCATAGCACAATTTGAATTAACACATCAAATCTTTTGAATGAAGATATGGCAAGAAAAGACATTTATGACAAAATTCAACAAACCACCATTTTTTAAAATCTGCTTATCATCATCCATACCTTTTGGGTTTTTATCTTTCTTCTCTAAATATCCACATGGTTATAACAAAAAAAGAACAGGATACAATTAATCCAGAAAAGGACATGTGACCTAAGGGTCAATGGTTGACTTTTCAGCAGTGTTTTTTGAGTTTTTAATTACCTTGTATCTTTATCAACACTTAATATTAAATATTATTTTGCATATCCAGAGTGAAATTTAACTTTCAAAATGATTGCAAATGAGGCCAAACTGTATTTATGTTTATAAATTATTTGTATTTTTCTTTTGTTAAGACCTTTAAAATATTTCTTTTTTGAAACATTCATTTGTTACAAGTGTTTCAAATATTGTCTCTTGCACCTTTCTTAATACAAATACCTAATATACAGAGATATACACATATAGTTTATGTAGCTTGCTGTGGTCTATGTTTTACTAACATATTTTCATTTCTTTTACATGTTCATATTTCTCAAATGTAAGCTCATTTGTAAAGTGTGTTCAAAGTTTAATTTGCCACTTAAATCTGTATTTTGAAATCATTGAGGACTACAATCCTTCCCTAAGTCAGGCAGTACCAACACAGCACCAAACTCATAATTAATCTATATATGTTAACTCGGTAAAGAATAATCACAATTGTCACTCAAGTTTTTTTGAACTGATTAATTGGTAAGTTGGAAGTTTCACTTATCTGAGATGAGTTTGTAGTAGAAGCAGCTTTTTTTTTTTTTTTTTGAGAGCAGAAGATAGCAAAATCTTGCTTTGAGACATGTTAAATTTGACATGTCTATTAGACATTCAAATTTTTTTATTATTTCTAGAGGGGACTTAAGAAGTAGAACAGGGATATTTTCAAGGAAGATAATAAATCTTAGTTTTGTGCTTCTATAACAGAATACCTAGGACTTGCAAATTTACAAAGGACAGAAATTTATTGGAAGTCTAAGATTGAAAGTCCATATCTGGTGAAGGTCTTCTCCCAGCTACATAACATGGTGGAAGGTATAACACACACACACACACACACACACACACACTCACTCACACACCAGAGAGAGAGAGAGACAGACAGACAGACAGACACAGACAGAGAGAAAAATGATGATTTCAAGAGAGAAAACAAGGGACTGAATTCACTTTTTTAAATACTTTTATTGGTGCATTATAGTCACATATCATAATGTAGTTTGTAGTGATAGTGGCATACTTGGTGGGCTTTCCTCCTACTCCCTCCCCACTCCCCCTCTTCCCCATACAGGATATTGAGATTGACATTGGTATTCTCACGAATGTATATATTGTCAATGGAAGAGATTGCTTAATTGATTTTCCCTCTCCCTCCCCTTCCCCTAGACCACCTTCCTTGATCCACTGGAGTTTCTCCTACATAATTTGAAGTCCCTCTGGTATCCTGATTACTCCCTACCTTTCGCATTGAAAGAAAACATATGGCCCTTCACTTTCTGTGACTGGCTAATCCAATTTATTGTAATGTTCTCCAGGTCCATCCATTTTTTTGCAAATGACATAATTTTGTTCTTCTTTATTAATGAGTAGAATTCCATTGTGTGTATATCTCATAATTTCATAATCCATTCATCTGTGGACGGACACAGGCTGGTTCCCTTATTTGGCTATTGTGAATTGTGTTGCTAAAAACATGGATATGCATATATTAATATCATTTTCTGGTTTCAGTCCCTTTGGAAAGATACCCACGAGTGGAATAGCTGGATCATATAGTGGATCCATCCCCAAATTTCTGAGGAATCTCCATACAGATCTTCATAGTGACTGTACTAATTTGCAATCCCACCAACAGTATAGATGAGTCCCTATATTCCCACATCTGTGCCAGCATTCATTGTTGTTTGACTTCTTGATGACTGCCATTCTGATTGGGATTAGATGGAATCTCAGTGTAGTTTTTATTTGCATCTCCCTGAATGCTAATAATGTTGAATGTTTTTTCATATATCTATTGGCCATTTGTATCTCTTCATTCATGAAGTGTCTATTCAATTCAGTTGCCCATTTCTTGATTGGGTTATTTGTTTTTTTAGTGTAAATTCTTTTAAGTTTTTTGTACATTCTACATATTAATCCTTGATCAGAAGAATAGCTATCAGAGATCTTCTCCCATTCTGTAGGTTATCTCTTTAGACTCTTGATGGTTTCCTTTAATGAACAGAAACTTTTTAGTTTATGCCATTCCATTGATTAATTCATGTTTTTAATTACCTGGGTTTTGGGGATCTTATTGAGGAAGTTTCTACCTGTGCCTACATGTTGGAGTTTTGGACCTATGCCATCCTTCAGTAATTTCAAAGTCTTTGGTCTAATTTCCAAGTGTTTGATCAACCTCAAGTTGACTCTTGTGCAGTATAAGAAGCATGAATTTAATTCCATTTTTCTACAAATGGATAACCAGTTTTCCCAACACCATTTGTTACAAAGGCTGTCTTTTCTCCAACATATGTGTTTGGCACCTTTGTCAAAAATCAATTGGCTTTAAGTATGTGGATGTTTTTAATGTACCATCTACTTGGTTTCATTGGTCTATGTGTCTGTTTATGTGGCAATGCCATGCAGTTTTTATTACTATAGCTCTGTAGTATAATTTGAAATCAGTAATGTTGATGCCTCCTCCATGATTCTTATTGCTGAGAATTATTTTGGGTATTCTGGATCTTTTGTTTCTCCATATGAAATTTAGGACTGATTTTTCTAACTCTGAGGGGAATGATATTGGAATTTTGACAGGGATTGCATTGACTCTGTATATCACTTTTGCTAGAATGGCCATTTTGATAATATTTATTCTGCTTATCCAAAAGCATGGAAGATCGTTCCATCTTCTAAGATCTTCAATTTCTTTCTTTAGTATTTATTTATTTATTTATTTATTTATTTATATTGTGGCACTAGGGATTGAACCCAGGGGCATTCTACTTCTGAGTTACACTCACAGCTCTGAGGCTGTCCTCAAATCTGTGATCCTCTTATCTCAGCCTCCCAAGTACTGGGATTACAGGCATGCTCCACCACATTCGGCTCTTTGGTGTTGTATAATTTTCATTGTAGAGGTATTTGATCTCCTTTGTTAGATTTATTCCTAAGTATTTTATTGTTTTTTAGGTTATTGTGAATGGAATTGTTTTCTAGATTTCTTTTTCATTAGATTCATGGTTGGACTATATAAAAGCTACTGATAATCTGCTCTAGAACTCTTTTGGTTGAGTTTTTTATCTTCTAAGTATAGAATATGTCATCTGCAAATAGAGATAATTTAGTTCTACTTTTCCTATTTTAGTTCCTTTTATTTATTTTTTTGCATCATAGATCTGGCAAGACTCTCAAATACTATAATGAAAAGTAGTGGTGAAAGTGGGCATTCTTGTCTTGTTCCTGATTTAAAGAGAATTCCCACAGTTTTTCCCTAATCAATATGATATTGGCTTTGGGTTTATTATCTGTTGCCTTAATGATATGGAGGTAAGCTCCTTCTATTCCAATTTTATGCAGTTTTTAACATAAATGGGTAGTGAATTATTTCAAATGCTTTTTCAGCATCTATTGAGATGATCATATGATTTTTTAAGTTAGTTTTACTTATGTGGTGAATGGCATGTATTGATTTGTCTATGTTTAACCATACTTGCATTGCTAGGATGAAACCAATTTGGTCATGGTGTATAATTTTCTTAATATGGTTTTGAATACATATCACTGGCATTTTGTTTAGCATTTTTGCATCTATGTTAATCAAGGATCTTGGTCTTTAGTTTCCTTTTCTTGAAGGATCTTTATTGATTTGGATATTAATGGGATACTAGCCTCATAGAAAGAGTTTGGAAGGATTCCATCTCTCTTGATTTCAGGGAATAACTTGAGAAGTATATTGGCTTTAGTACTTCTATAAAGGTTTTATAGAATTCGGCTGGTAATCCATCTGGACCTGGGCTTTTCTTTGATGGAAGTCTTTTTATTTATTGATATTTCTATCTCTGCTTGCTACTGGGCAGTTTAGATTTTCTATATCCTCTTGGTTAAAATTATGTAGGCTGTATGTGTCTAGATATCTGTCAATTTCTTTTGTTTTACCAGGTTATTGGTGAATAAATTTTCAAAATAGTTTCTGAGGATCCTCTGTATTTACCCCACTATCTGTGGCAGTCTCCTTTTTTATTTCAGATTTTAATAATATGGATTGATTCTCTTTCTTTTGGTTAGGTTGGCTAAGAGTTCATCACTCTTGTTAATCCTTTCAAAGAACCAGCCTTTCATTTTGTTGATCTTTTGTATTGTTTTCTGTTCTCTATTTCATTGATTACTGCTCTGATTTTGTCTTCTGCCTTCTACTGGATTTGGGATTAGTCTGTTTCTGTTTTTTGAGGTCCTTGAAGTGTGTTGTTATGTGGTTTATTTGGTGACTTTCTGTTTTTCTTATGTGGGCACTCAGTGCTATATATTTTTCTCTTAAAATCACCATCAATGTGTCCCACAGATTTTGGAATATTGTATCCCTATTTTTATTTAATTCTAGGAATTTTTTATTTCTTCCATTATTTCTTCTATGATCCAGTCCTCATTCAATGTATCATTCAGTCTACCTGTATTTATGTCATTTCTTTTTGTCTTTCTGTTGTTGATTTCTACTTTCATTCCATTATGATCTGAAAAGATGCAAGAAATTATATTATATTTTTTGAATTTGCTAGAACTTGCTTTGTGGCCCACAATATGGTCTATTTTGGAGAATCTTCCATGAGTAGCTGAGAAAAATGTGTATTAAGCTGTTGTTGGATGGAATATTCTGAGTATGTCTATTATGTCCTTTTGGTTTTCAGTTTTAGGTCTGAAAAGTCCTTAATGAATATTGGAAGTCTGGAAGATCAATCTAGTGGCTTGAGATTTGTGTTGAAGTCTCCTAATACCTTTGTATTTGGGTCTTTTTGAGCATTAATGTCCTGAAGAGTTTGTTTTATAAAAGTGGGTGCGCCCACATTTGGGGCATAAATGTTCACTATCATTATATCTTCTTGTTGGATTGTTCCTTTTATTAGTAAGAAGTGATCTGCTTTGTCTCTTCTGATAAGTTTTAGCTTAAAGACTGCTTTGTCAGATATGAACATTGCTACCACTGCTTGTTTTTGGTCTCCATTTGCATGATATATCTTTTTCCATCCTTTATTTTTTAGTCTACAGATAGTTTGCCTGTAAGGTGAGTTTCTTGTAAGCAGCATATAGTTGAATTATGTACTTTAATCTACATAGCCAGTACATGCCTTTTAATTGGGGAGTTTAGACCTTTGACATTAAATGTTATTATTGAGAAATGGTTTTTGTTTCCTATCATTTGAGTTATAATTTCTGTTTGATATAGTGTTATTTCTCCTTTGCTAAGTTGTCCATCTGGTGGAATTCACTCCTTCTCCGGTTCTGGTATTTATTTCTTTTTTCTTCCTTGTGTTTTATTTCTGTAAATATTTTTGCTAATGCCGACTTGCTAGTCATGAATTCTTTTAGTTTCTGATTGTCTTGTAAGGTTTTTATTTCTCAATAAATTTTGAATGATATTTTTGCTGGATATAGCAGTTTAGTTTGGAATTTATTTTCTTTCAGGATTTGGAGTACATCATACTTGTTCCTCCTGGCTTTCATGACTTGGGTTGAGATGTCTGGAGTGATTCTCATTGTTTTGCCCTTTAATGTCACTCTTTATTTTATTAATGATGCATTTAAGATTCTTTCCTTGGCCTCTTTGCTAGTCATTTTGATTATTATGTGACTTGCAGAAGTTCTTCTTTGATCTTGTGTTGTTGGTGTTCTAAATGTCTCCTGTGCATAGATATCCAACTCTTTTTCTATGTTTGGAAAATTCTCTGTTATTATTTCTCTGAAGAGATTTCTAATGCCCTTGATTTGGTCTTCAAGAACTTCAATGTCTATTATCCATAAGTTATTGTTTCATATTATTCCATATTTCTTTAATGTTCTCGTCATGTTGTTGTAGTCTTCTCTATACTGTTGACTGTGTGGTCAGTTTTGAATGCATGGTTTTTGAAAAGTGAGACTATATTTTCCATGTGGTCTACTCTACCAGAGGTGGTTTCTATTGATGTCTTTAATTCCCTTTTTTTTTGCTCATTCATTTCACTCAAGTCTCTTTTTGGTTCTTACGTAGCCTCTTAAATTCGCTATTCATATATTCTTTCATTTCCAGTACACTTTCTCTGATTTCATTTCTGAGGCCTTTTATCATAATAAAAATCAAAATTCTGAATTTGCCTCTGGCATTTTCTGCAGCTCTGTTTTGGTGATCTCCCTTCTCGTGCTGTGAGAGTTTATTGTTTCCTCATTGGTCTTCATTCTCATCTTCTCAGAATTATCAGGTTTGTATTTCCAACATCTTGACATCCTCTTCCTCTTTGTGTGAGAGTCCTATGTCTATTTGTTATCCCTTTATAATAAGGCCTATCCTGGTGGTATACATTCTCTCAATGAATCTGTCTCATAAACTCAGACTTTTGAGTTTGTCCCCCAGAACCTCTTCAACAACATATAGTACTTTGTCAGTTTAGGCAAAAAAGAGTCTCTGATTGGCTATAGGCCACCATGTTCTCCAGGCCATACTCAGCAGGGCCAGAGACTGCAATGTTCTCTTCATAGCCTGCGGTCTGCTGGTTGTGATTTAATGTACCAAAGACACAATCACTGCTGTGCTGGTTGTGAACCCATGAAACCCTGTGGAGCACTGACCTCTGGCTTCTGTAGTTACTGGGTCTAAGCTCAGCAGGGCCAGAAATTACTGTTTTCTGAGCCTGAGGCCTGGTTGGCTGAGCTTTGATGGACCAGGGATGCCACCACTGTTCTGCTGGTTTTGATCATATGGTGCCCTGTTAGTCACTGGCATGAATATTCACCAGGCATAAACTCTGCTGGTGGAGAAAGTATTGCATTCCCAGACTATAGGTGGGATCATGTGAACCTCTGATGGCCCCTCCTTATTTTCAGGGTCCAATCCATGGCAGGGAGAGATTGTACTGTTCTGAGCCAGGGACTTGGGTGGCTCAATTGTTTATCCCCAGGGACACTGCTGCTGATCTGCTCAGCTGTGATTACATGATCACTTTTTGGCCTCTGGCCTTGGGACTTGTGGTGCCCAACACTGCCAGGTATGAGTTTATAGCCTTTCAAGTCCGCAGCACAGTTGGCTGCGTCATTTCACCTAATAGATACTACTGCTGGTGATCTAATGGTGATTGTTTGAGACCCTGTAGGGGTGTGACAAAATGCTGACCCTAGGTTCCACCTGACCGAGTATTCCTAGGGACTGTCTGCTAATTCACATTTCTGCTGTATCTAACTGCAGCCCTTACTCCCATCACAACAGGGATGATTTGCAAACTCACAGACACCATGGGTTTGTTTGTTGTCAAGCAAATCCCTGTAGCTGGCATAGGCTCCTTCTGAGAAAGTTTGTGAGCTCAAGCACCATTTGAGTTTGTAAACTATGTAAACTAGTGCCACTAGGGTCCCTGCAGGAAGGTATGAGTTCAGCTGCATCCACAGGGTTCTCTGGGTAGTTTAACTGATTGGTCTATAGATTCACAGTGTCCTTGATGAGGTGGGTTATAGCCACTGGGGTCCCTGCAGGAAGACCCTGTCCTTTTTTGAGTTCATCTGAAGGCACAGAATTTCACTGGGTAGTTTGCCTGGGTTGTCTGGGGAGTCTCAGTCTTGAGATATTTGAGTGAGGAGAGAAGAATGTGATTGCTTTTGATGATAGTTTTCTACAGTTACTGGCTCAACAGGATTGTGTTTCTTCTTTGCTGGAGTTGGTCTCTGAGAGCCACCTGGTCCCAGCAGCTGCTAGTCCCAGCACAGGCTTTCCAAGATGGCACTGCCTCTACTCTCTGCTCACAAGATGAGTTGCATGGAGCTCTTTTCAGTCCTCTCCTCTCTGTGCTGCCTCCAATTCCACCACATTTCTATTGTCTTTCTTCTGTTGTGTTCTGATTGTTTTTCTTCTCTTGCCAAGAAGCAGACTTCTCAGTGGCTGAATTCCAAGTCTCAGAGCAACTGAAATGTGCTGTCTTGTTCTATTCTGCCATCTTTAGTCCCTCTGAACTAACTTTTATAAAAAACTTTCCCATTAATGAAACCACTCCCATTATAACAGCATTCATTCAGCCAGGAGGATAGAGCCCTCACGGCTTATACCACTTTAAGGTCTCACTTTTCCACACTATTGCATTGGGGATTAAGAAATAGCCATGGGGTCCTTTATTTACATGTTAGAATCTAACAAAAAATTAGAATGAGTAGTCAGTAAGTAGGAGGGAATGACAAATGAAATATTTGAGCTGAGAGTTAGTCATTGGGTTTGTCAATGTAAATGTTATGCACACACTTGGCAAAACATGCTTTGTAGAGTGTGCTGAAGATTACAATGAAGTGGATTTGAGGAAAAAATAAGAATGATAAAAGGAGAGAGAGAAGTACTATATGTATGTTTCTTCAGGAGCATTCTCTAAGGAGGGAAAAGATATGGGTCAATATCTTCATGTGAAGCTAAGGTCAAAGGGAAGCACATTAGCACACAAGCTATGTTAGCATGTTTCTTTGCTCATATGGAATCAAGGATGACTAATGGCATAAGAAAAGGGAAAATTACAGAGGTTAAACATGAAAATCCAGAATATTAGTCTAATGGATATTTATAAAAGAACCTCAGCCAATCATGGAAACAAATGATTTGGAAAGAAGGAAAAAGAAGTAAAGGAAAATTCATGAACTTTCCTTTTCTTTCATATGGTATTTCCCAAATGCTTTTGCTGATGGTCAACAAAAATATAATGCATGCATGCTATCAAATTTAACAGGTTTTAAGCCAGGCCTGGTGGCGCACGCTTGTAATCCCAGTACTTTGGGAGGTGGAGACCAGAGGATCCGGGTTCGTGGCCAACCTCAGCGCACATGCGCGTGCACGTGATCTCTCTCTCTCCTCTCTATCTCTCTCTCTCTCTCTACCTAGTGAGGCCCTCCGCAACTTTGTGAGACCCGATTTCAAAAATAAAGCATAAAAAATAGGGCCGGGGGTGTAGCGCGGAGGTAGAATGCCCCTGGGTTCAATCCCCGGTACCACAAAAAAAAAAAAATTAACAGGTTTTAAAAATGAAACAATCTAGGTTTTAATTGAAAAAATTTAAACTAGGATTTTAATAATTTTATATTATATGCATTCCTAATGGAATGATAATGGTGCATAAAGTGGTAAAATTGGTTCTTCAGGAGTAAAAATAATCCAAACCACTACCACAATTTGTGGCTCTCCAAAGGACCACAACATATAGGTAGAAATATAGTATATCTGTGGTACTACAGTTTAATGGGGGTAGCAGCATTTGGAAAGAAAAATATCTGAAAAGCCTCTTTATGGGAATGGTTACAAAAAAATGGAAAAAAATCTTAAAAGTCCTCTCTAGGAGGGTAGTGCTATGAAAAGATCAAACAATAATGATATGTTGCATTATTTTAGTTCACAAATGTATCATACATGCTATGGCATTTTAAAAGGGAAATATTAGTTAAAACACTATGAAACAGTAATTAACCTACTAAAATTTAATCTATTAAATAACTAAATATAACTACTTTTAACCTTAATTGCTTAAACACATATAAGTGCCTTCGCGTGCATGTGCACACTCCCACACACACACACTTATACACAGAGAGGGCTTTGAATCTGAGAGAATCTAGATTTGGTCATATTTCCAATAGAAATAAGAAGAGCACATGCCCCACTAGGCTTCTACCTTTCTTTAACTCTGGCTACACTGCTACAAGAAACCCGTTATTCTTTGGTATGTGCCTTAGAAGGACATATAATAATAATCAATACATTTCAAAGAAAGGAATATAATAATTTCATTTAAATTATTATTGTATATCATGAGACTTAGGGTATTAAAATAAACATATATTTTGATTCTGGCAAGAAAGAACCCACACATTTATACTTCACATTTGTTCATAGACAATCATCATTTAGCTTACAATCTCAACAACATTATAATCATTTTTTCAAATTTTATCCATCTTTTTATATATTTTATAGCATTTATTTATTTATTCATTCATTTATTTTACTTTTGGTACCAGGGACTGAATCCAGAGGTATTCTACTTCCATGCTCTACCCCCAACCCATTTTATTTATTTATTTTTAAAATTATGAAACAGGGTCTCACTAAGCTTCTAAGACTAGCCTCAAGTCTGTGATCTTTCTGTCTCTACCTCCCTTGTACCAATATTACAGGTGTTTGCTGTGCCTGGCTTTTATTTTAATGTACTCTAAATGGGAGTTTTCTTGAAATCATCAGTTTATATATACTTTAATGACATGAATATATATGTATATTTATATGTATATTCATGTATATATATATAATAATTTGTCTGTATATACAATTTGTATATATACATTTATAAAAATATATATAATATGTACATATGTAATATATATATATATATATATATATATATATAATTTGAGGTAGCTCAGATTAGTCATGTTGTATTAGGTGAAAAGTGGTATCACGGAGAGATCATTAAGATTTATTGAATGAAAAGTTTCTATAATAAAGTCCTAGGAATGTTGAACATGGTGGTGCATGCTTGTAATCCCCGTACTTGGGAGGCTGAGACAGGAGGATTGCACTTTTGCGGCTAGCCTCAACTACTTAGTGAGGCCGTCTGCAACTTAGTGAGACCTTGTTTCAAAATAAAGAATAAAAAGTAGGGCTAGGGGTATAGCTCAGAGGTAGAATGCCCCTGGGTTCAATCCCCAGTACTGCAAAATATAAATAAATAAAAAATAAAGTCCTAGGAATGAGAAATAGCACAAAAATGTACACAAGTGAGTAAAAGAGAATATAATAAAAAGTTCATTCTAAGTAAAAATACATGTATTAAATGGAGAGAATCAGACACATGATGTAGTAAAAAAATTTTAAATGTGATTTTACTTCACTAATTAAACTGACTCATTTATGTATTGCTTTTATATTTAATTTCTAATACTATTAAAGTCATAAGTATTATTTTGAAGTAGTTAGTAGAATATTTAAAACTTAATCTGTCACCCAAAGCCAAATTGTTTTCAGTCTCACTTTGTATTTTAGTTCAGAAAACATCTTTTTCCTCAGACTCCAGAGGAGATAAAAGTCCATGTTTGCCAATTTCAGATTTTTAATATTAAATCATATAGAATATAAAAAATGATAAATTTGCTTGAATGTATCTTTCCTATCCCACATTCAGCTGAAATGAAGGCCATGTCAGGAGTAGAACATATTCCACTTGCAATGATAAATAACTTATGCTAACAGCAGCTACCAAGGCAGCACCATTAGAAAGATGGATGAAGGTATCAGTAAGTAGAGGCACACATATCTGCTAATGGGAAGGTCACAAAGCAAACATTAACAATCAAGAACATTAATGCATTCTCCCACATCAATGCTTTCTCAATAGTGACTTTTGACAGGTACAATCTGGCTCCCATATGTCTTTGGCTAAGCCTCAGGGAAAATTTTAGTTCAGTACACAAACATGTCCACAGATTTGCCTTCAAGATGATAGAAAGAACTGAGCCAAAGTGTTTAGCATGTCTATGTTTTGTATACATTGGAACCAGTCTCTTTCCGGAGGAGACAAATGAGGAGGTTTGTCCATGAAGTGCTGTGTCACATAGCATGTGCACAGGAATCACACTTCCTTCCCAGGAACTGCATGCTGTTTTCCCTTGGCATGAAAATATATGTATAAGATCATCTCATACTTGTTTCTTAAGTGGTCTAAGTGATAATTAAATAGGCACGTCATTCTTATACTTAGGTTGCAAGGGAAAAAATGAATAGCTAAAGAGAGAAGAAATTACAAATTAACTTCCTTACTGTGTCATTCTTATCTTATTTTCTGTAGGGGTTCTGGGCAGCCCCCAGACCAGAACTTAATGCAGATGCCAGTACAAATGTTACACTAATGGATATGGGGGGAAGCTTATTATAATGGAAACATCCAAACATTATCTAAAGAGAATGGCTCAGGTTCTGTCTAGAGAGAAATTGAAGGGGATTATATTAAATTTTATTTAGGCTAGGAGATAGGGCTAGAATTTTTTAAGGTTTGTGGAAATGTGAGGACAAAAGGGGAAATGCGGGGATAGAATGTTGTCAATGGAACAACATCAAAATTGAAATTTTTCTCTTTGTATTTACTTTAATAATATAAATAATCAATATAATTTCTACATTATAAGTGCTGAGACAAGCTTACTATTATGGACTTTTCTTCTACTGAACAATTGAAATTTCTTTATTAGAGTAACTATGCTGTTGGTAAGATTTTTTATAAGATTTTGCTGTTTCGAAGATTTGCCTGTGCTTCTTTATTTAGTCATCACTAAATCTGAGATAGATAAAAATTATTTTCCTTATCAATTATTTTCTTTTTCAGTTATAATATCACTGAATAACTTTCAGTTAAAAGTATATCTTTACAATTGTTATTGCCTGTTGCAATAATAGATTTTACAGAAATGCTGCTGTTTTGAAAGAATTGTCATTAGAAGACTTTTGCACTTACAAAAAAATGGGGTTAGACCTACTTCCAAGAAAATAGTACAAATATTCTGCAAGTCTGTATAAAATATGTGAAAAATAAGTGTAAAGATTGTGTATGTTAGCATTCTTAATATACTAATGGGTCTCTACTCAGTAAAACATACATACAACTGATTAGTTACAAGAAAAGCTTCTTTTTGGAGAGTGTTACAATAATAATAATATAAAATGTTAGCATTTTCAATATGGAGAGAAAAGAAGACAGAAAATATCTAAGGGTTTTTATGTGTAAAATGCCATGCAGGTATTTTATTTACTTTACTCACCTCTTTTGTTTAAGAGGGTGTCAATTGTTGTAATTTATATTTGGGGATACTGAGATGCAGAAAGATTAAAAAATGTCCTCAATATTGCTCAGTGATGATCAACATTAAAGCTAAGATCCACATAAATTTAAATACATGCTACTTATGCTATTTGTATTGTTTATGTCAAATTTTACTGAAACCCATTTGTGAAATATTATTTCACTGAATGGCATAGAATGATTACATATGCAATAACACACACATATACACATTTTGTTATATAAATTTTCAAGGTACTATAAAATATGATTTAATCTTATCTAATGTAAGTTTCTGACTTTCCATAACAGAGTTGACACAATTCTATCTATGCTTAAGCTTTTCAAACTTTACTCTCCATATGACGAAGATGGCTTATGAAAAGTGTGCTGAACTGGGGGTCAGGTAAATCAGGTTGACATTCAAGAACGTACTCGCCTTGGCTGATGTGATAGTCAGTCTAGATTGTCAACTTGACCTGATCATATATATATATAATTACCCACTGTTATATGTTCTTTATACTGACTTATTTAACAATATGAAGTTTCTTTTGCATAATACTTGAGTTTAAGCCTTTTTGCCTGACTTGTTCAGAACTCTCCAGTTTTCAAATGCTTATTATCTGTTTAGAATCCTCTTTCTAGTTTCCCACTGTTGTTCTATTTGTGCCTTTGTATTTAAAGTGCATCTCAGGCAGCATATAATTGGTTCTTGCTTTTTATCCAGTCTAACATTCTTTCCTTAGTAATTGGAAGGCTCAGTTTATATTTAATATGATTATTAATATTCTTTATACTTAGTATGCTAATTCTCTCTTTTTTATCCATCTCAACTATTTTTTTCCTCTGATTTTTCTTTATTCTCTTATTTTGTATTAATCATTTTAAAAATATTTCTTTCTAATTTATCTGTTGAGTTGGAGATTCATAATTCTGGAAGAATATGGCAAAGACCAGATCATGAAGTGCCATACAATTTATGCTAGCACCATGATAAGGATCTGGATGTAGTGGTACTTGTAGATCAATACTAAAAGAAATAAAAAGCTAAAATTAGCTGATTTTCTTATGTGTTCAATTTTTTGAAAATTGTGTGATGATATTGGTATTTTGGATTGGATGATTAAAATTATTTTTAATATACTTTTATTGGTGCATTATAGTCTCACATCATAATATAAATCGTGTTGACGGTGACATACATGCACACAGCACTTGGTGGGTATGTTATGAGATACAGTGGAGCTAATGGAAGATGGAATGGTTGCTGTGAAGGAAAATCTTGAGTTCAGTTTAGCCATGCTGTTTTTGAGGTACCTGATATCCAGGTGGAAATGCCCAGTGGACCATAGAAGTTCAGAATAGGCCTTTGTGAAATAAATATATCACCTGTGGAATAAGAACATCATCAGATTTTGATGGTGGTTGATAGTTTGTCAAGAATTTATAAATGTTGATTAGGAAATTTTTCAGCATGCACAGAAAGAAGACTTAAAAGCTAGAGAACAAAAACATTTGTGATGTGAGCCAAAGTAGGAAATCATTATACAATAGATGGACAGTGAGAAACAGGAAGAAATAAAAACCCTTTCTAAGCAAAACAGTGGTAAGTACCTCTAAGAACATAAGTATGAAATAATGGAATGGAATTGAAAAGTTTGTTGTAAATGACAAAGAGACTGACAGCCTGTCGGGAGCCATTTCTTTGGCTTCAGGCTCATAGATGCAAATGCAGCCTTGAGAGGTATAAGCTTTGCCAAACAGGATGATTAAGACTTGTTGTTAAGAGTGCTATACATTTCTATAGCCGAAGGCTATCTGAGGATAGACTTGATTGTTCTTCAATTCAGGAGGTGCAGGTGACTTCACCTACCCAGGGGACATGACTCCCAGGTGCAGGCGGAGGAGGGAGGTGGTCTGGAGAGATCAGATTAGCAGAAAGGGGTGTTGACATTGTATGGTGGAGGAGACTTTGTATCTATTTCTGGTGCTCTAAAAGGATATATAAAGACTGGACTGAATAAAGTCAAGGCTGCTGCAGTATGGAACTGAGAGCCCTCCCAAAAAATTATCTTTTGTCTCTCTCTCTTTATTTTTCTTAATCCTCACTCCCTGTTTCAGGAACCCTTCGAACCTTTCAGCTCTGCTGGCGGGTTCCGGCAACAGCCTTAAGTAATAATAACTGATTGGTGTGAATAAAAGACAAATGTACTCACATGTTAAAGTTTGAAGAGCAAGGGAAATTCTGGAAGATGGTGATGGAATAGGAGCCCCTGAATGAGCCTGTCTCAAAACTGTCTCAGAAACACCTCGGAGGCTCAGAACTAAACAACATCGCACAGACACAGAAGAACTAAAACCCCAAATCCAGTAACCCAAGTACGAATACGCAGACACAGAGTCTACCAGCTTCAGAATTCCACAGAAAGCTGCAATCCCCTGTCAGCAGGATCGGAAAGGAGCCTTCTTACCCCGGTCCCTACAGCCGGGGCTAACAGCCCCCGGCGCCACAGACAGATCTGAAGGAGAAACCGGAGTAGAATTCCGAGAGGGGTGGGGCCATCACAGCAGCAAAACATGGGCTCCTGCCCTAACCGAGCACCCCCTCCACTGCTCTATGAGCCCATGCAATCCCCAGCACCCTGTATCTGAGCCCCGCGTCAGCCAAGATCTGGGAGGCCTCCACGCCGGGCGCCCCGTGCCCATGCGCCCCACACCCTTCGGCCCTGTGGCCCATGCCCTGCGGCCCTGCACCCCTAGCCAAGTCCTGGGCGTCTCGTGGCCCCGAGGCCCCACGCCCCCGCAGCCCCGTGCCCCGCAGCCCTGTGACCAGCCTGCACAAGCCATGCTGTTCTGCACAACCAGGCTGCCAGCAGTGCCCTCCCACGCATGACCAGGGTGGTCCCCGCCCCCTGTGCCCCGCCTAGGCCAGCAGCACCTTCCACGGCCACCCAGGCAGTCTGACACGCCATCCTGGGCAACAAGCCACAACATTCCGTGCGGCCAGGGTTCCCAGCCAAGACTCAGGTGCCCCGCGGCCCTGCACCCCTAGCTGAGACCCGGGCACCCCGCATCCCTGTGCCACACGGCCCCGTGCCCCGTGGCTCCGCGCCCCCAGCTGAGACCCGGGTGTCCCTTGCCACCATGGCTCCGTGCCCCGCCTACACAAGCTGCGCCATCCTGCACAACTAGGCGGCCAGCCGTAGCCTCCCATGTGCAACCAGGGCGGCCCCTGTCCACTGCGCCCCGCCTAGGCCAGCAGCACCTTTCCCTGCCACCCAGGCAGCCAGACCTGTGGTCCCCTGCATCCAGCCATGCCATCCCGCGTGACCAGGGTTTCCAGCCAAGACGTGGGCGACACGCCCCTCCCACACCCCACCTAGGCAAGCCACCCTGAACTGCGTGACCCAGGCGGCCAGCTGCGCCTTCACGTGTGATCAGGGAGGCCAGCCGCGCGCTGACTTGGCCAGCTGTGCCATCCTGTGCAACCCAGGCAGCCAGACATGTGAACCAGTGCGAGACAGGTGACCAGCCGTGCCATCCAGCGCAACCAGGGCAAACAGCCACGCCCAGCCCAGGCCAGCCAAGCCGTATCTTGCAACTCAGGAGCCCCTGTGCTGCACTTCAGAGCCCGGATACCCTCTAGCGACGCCACTTGAGAACCGCGCGACCCTCCACACTGCCTCAGAGCCAGGGCACGCACCGGCACCACCACCAAATTCCAGGAGCCCAAAAACCCCACAAAGGACCGTGTGTGATCTTTAGCATTGTGCCTCAGTGCCTGTGCACCCTCAGGCACCACCACCCGATACCCAGAGCTTGCACCCCCCAAGGCCTGTGTGAGATATGCAGCACTGCACATCAGAGCCTGGGCAACCTCCAGGCACACACCCCCGAGATCCGGAGCACTGTGCAACTGTGCCTCGGAGACTGAGTATCTTCCGGCACCGTCACCCACGCCTCAGAGCCCACATCCAACACCACACCTTGAAGTGCACCTCAAGTGCCAACACCTGAGCTCTGGATCCTGTGTGCCCCCCACACACATACACACACATGCCCCAGTCAACAAGATGGGAGGGAACCACAGCCTGCAGCATACTGACCCAATTGGGTCTACAGGGACCAACAAGAGGTCTTATACATAGAAAGAAAGATGATGTGGAGGCAACAGAAACACAAAATTGAAAACACCAAAAATACGAGAATGAGGAACAGTGAGAAACAAGAAACACTTACAATGCATGAAGTGAGATTACTGATACTGATGTACAGGAAATCCAAGATGGAGAATTCAGAATTTTAATCTTCAGAATGAAGAAAGGCCTCAAAAAAAGCATAGAGGAGATGAAGGAAGAAGTTGAGGCTCTAAGAAAGAATCAGAAAGAAACACTGAATGAAATGAAGGAGTCAATAAACGAATTAAAGACTGCAATAGAAACCACCTCTGGTAGGCTTGACCACATGGAAAACAGGGTATCACTCCTGGAAGACAGTTCATTCAAAACTGAAAACACAGTCAACAATATACAGAAGGTATTACAACAACACACCCTGGCCATCTAAGAAATACAAGACAATACAAGACATCCTAATCTAAGGATAAAAGGCATTGGAGAAGGATTAGAAACACAGACTAAGGGTATAAGAAACCTATTCAAAGAAATAATTTCAGAGAACTTTCCGAATATAGAAAAGGACTTGGACATTCACATACAGGAGGCACTGTCAAGGCAGGACCAAAGAAGGACCTCACCATGCCACATAATAATTAAAATCACATAATAATTAAAATGTCTAACGTAGAGGCCAAAGAAAGAATCCTAAATGCAGCAAGAGCAAAAGAAACGGTGAGCCAGGCGTGGTGGCGCATGCTTGTAATCCCAGTACTTTGGGAGGCAGAGACCAGAGGATCCGGGTTTGTGGCCAGCCTCAGCTCTCTCTCTCTCTCTCTCTCTCTCTCCTTGTCTCTCTCTCTCTCTACTTATTGAGGCCCTCTGCAACTTCGTGAGACCCAGTTTCAAAATAAAGTATAAAAAATAGGGCCGGGGGTGTAGTGCGGGGGTAGAACGCCCC
>PVJS01005504.1:0-16533 GCA_004027185.1 Glis glis
TTAACATTTGTCTGGGCAAACAGAATGTTCCCAGACAACCTCCTCCCCCCTTCCCGGGTCAAGTCTCTCCTCTGAGAACATTTAGCGGTTGTGAAAAACACAGCACACTTATCAGCAGGTCTCAACCTGCACCTTTGGTTGAGCTTGTACCTCTCAGGGCTATATTTACAACTCTAAACCAAGGAAATAGCTCCCGACAGGCCCAAGGGAATATGGAAGAACCTGATGTGCCTGTGAAAGAAAGAAAGAAAGAAGGTCACCCCAAATGAATAATCCACCTTAACTCAAGTAAACCAGTTCAAAGAAAAACTACTTATATCAATGAAATATACATGAAAGCATTCTAAAACTTAAAAAATTCCTTGCCCAGTACATACTTTCCACAATTACATTTCAACCTCTTACACTCCAATTTCTCACCTCCCAATCTCTATTATTCCCTTCCTTCTCACTCCTCAGTTACCCAGGGGAGGAAAGTAAAAGGGGTGGAGTCAGAAATAAAAATTATCTAGAAATACAAAGACTAGGAACATGGCAGGCAAAGAAAAGGCAAGATGAGGTGGAGAGCATGGGGGAAAGGAGTGTAGAGAGCCGGGCGTGGTGGCGCACGTATGTAATCCCAGTACTTGGGAGGCGGAGACCAGAGGATCCGGGTTCACGGCCAGCCTCAGCTACTTAGTGAGGCCCTCCACAACTTCGTGAGACCCGGTTTCAAAATAAAGGATAAAACAATAGGGCCGGGGGTGTAGCTTGGAGGTAGAATGCCCCTGGGTTCAATCCCCTGTACAGTAACACACACACACACACACACACATACAAAGTTTAATGGTCATACTCTCATACTCTTTTATCCAGCTTTTCTGTATCTCGGAATGTATCCTACTGACCCAGTCTTATAAATAGAGAATTATCATAGAGAAAAATTATGAGCAGATTAATCTTCAGTAAGCAACTATAAAAACAGATGATGTTACATGTACACAAAAATATTCTGCAGCTCTTAGAAGTCAAATAGAACCCATTATTTGGAAGGACAACCATGGCACAGTAAATGAAATGACCTGTTTGAGAATGGTATGTATGTATAGCACTGGATTAGTTCCCTGTGGCTGCTGTGACAAATGACCACTGACAGGGTCACTTAAAATAACAGAAAGTTATTCTGTCTTACTTCCAGAGACCAGAAGTCTGAATCAAGATCTCCTCAGGGCTATACTCCCTCTGAAGGCTCTAGGGAAGAAATCCTTCATTGCTGTTCCTCATTCTAGTGGCTGTCAGCAGTTCTTGTCTTGTAGCTACATCATTCCCATCTTTTTTTTTTTTTTTTGCAGTACCAGGGATTGAACCCAGGGGCATTCTACCTCTGAGCTACACCCCTAGCCCTATTTTTTATTCTTTATTTTGAAACAGGGTCTCACGAAGTTGCGGAGGGCCTCACTAAGTAGCTGAGGCTGGCCGCGAACCTGCGATCCTCTGGTCTCAGCCTCCCAAGCACTGGGATTACAAGGGTGCGCCACCATGCCCAGCTTGCTACATCATTCTCGTCTCCACAATCACATGGTCTGAATCAGATCTTCCCCAGCTTCATTATTGTAAGAACACTTGCCATTAGATTTTAGGCCCACCCAGACACCGAGGACAATCTCTTCATCTCAAGATCCTTAATTACATCTGCAAAGATCCTTTTTCCAAATAAGGTCACCTTTCTTGGTGCTCAGGATTGGGATGTGGGCATGTTTTAGGGGGGCACTAGTCAACCCACCAAAAACACTATGCCATCACTTTGTGTATACATTTTTTTCTGTGTGTTTTCTTTTAAAAGAAAAAAAATATTGCTGGGCATGGTGATGCATGCCTCTGATCCCAGTACTTGGGAGGCTGAGACAAGAGGATCACAGGTTCAAGGACAGCCTCAGCAAGTAGCAAGACTCTCAGCAACCTAGCCAGACCCTGTTTCAAAACAAAAAATAAAAAGAGCTGGGGGTGTAGCTTGGAGGTAGGATGCTCCTGAGTTCAATCCACAGAACCACAAAGAAGGAAAAATGAAAGAGAGAGACAGTGAAAACAAAATATTAAATAATATTAGGTGGCTGGGTGTGGTGGTGCACGCTTGTAATCCCAGTACTTGGGAGGCTGAGACAGGAGGATCTGGGTTCCCGATCAGCCTCAGCTACTTAGCGAGGCCCTCTGCAACTTAGTGAGACCCTGTTTCAAAATAAAGAATTAAAAATAGGGCTGGGGATGTAGGTCGGAGGTAGAATGCCACTGGGTTCAATCGCCAGTAACACACACACACACACACACACACACACACACACACACACATATTACCAGGTAAGAAAACGTAAATAAAGTATGACCAGTATATATGTTTATTCCTATAATAGAATCCCATCAGGAACAGAAACCACATTAGGTAATTGAGCAGTTAGAATTTAAAATATAGAACTTAGAGCCTGGAACTGATTCCACTGGGCCCTGACCTGGATGGGGAGGAGGCATCTTCAAGGTTCATATGTTGACCAGCCATAAGTTTATTTGAGTAACAGACCTGATAACTATTTGAGGTCAAAACTACCATATTAAAAAAATTTTACCATGTTAATAAAAGTATTCATTTGCTTGAAAAAATATAGAACTTCGGACACTAGATAGAATGTTATCAAATAGGTAACTGAAAGGGTAAGAAGAGAAGCCTAGGATACCGCAGAAAGCAGCTGCAGGAAGCCGCTGGGGAAGCTGGGAAGGGGCTAGATTTATTAAACTGATGCTGGAGGGGGTGTTGCTCAGCAGATCCAGTCCAGGGACATGGGGGCAGGACTGGGCTGCTGCTGTACCTACGAGCTCAAAGGAGGGACTGCGAGGCTGGGACCCAAATCTTTGAGGGGAGCACACCCACTGACTGACCCTGGTGTTTCTGGGGTGACAACATGAAGCTGGTTCTATACATGTTAGGAAAAAATGGCAAACTGGATTGAGGTGCTGCTAGGAAAAGATGAACCACCCTCTGCTATGCTTTGAATATGGTTGTCCCCTCAACTCATGCGGATTTTTTTTTTAATGGTACTGAGGGCTGAACCCAGGGCATTCTACCTCTGACCTACATCTCCAGCCCTTCTAAGAAAATTTTTTTTCTTTTGGTTGTACTGGAGATTGAAACCAGGGGCATTCTACCTCTGAGCTATACCCCTAGCCCTACTTTATTTTTTGTTTTGAAACAGGGTCTCACTAAATTGTGGAGGGCCTCATTAAATTGCTGAGGCTGGCCTCGAACCTGCAATCCTCCTGTCTCAGTCTCCCAAGTACTGGGATTACAGTAGTGCACCACCACACCCAGCTCTAAATTTTTAAAAATTTGAAACAGGTCTGAGTTGCTGAGGTCGTCCTCAACCCTACAATCCTGCTGTCTCAGCTTCCCAAGTTCTGGGATTATAGGCTTGTGCTACCTCACTTGGCCTCATGCATAAATTTAATATCCCAACTCTTATGTTAATGGTATTAAGAAGACATTAGAGGTGGGGCCTTTGGGAAGTGGTTTATGTCAGATAAGGTCGCTAAGGTGGAACCCCCATGACTGAATCCTGATGCCTCTGTAACAGAGTGAGAGAGCATGCAGACAAGGAGACACATAGCTCTGGCCATGGTCTAGTGCCGCCAAGGGGGACCTTGCCAGAGCCTGTGCCATGCTATTTGGACTTCCAGCTTCCAATACGGAATCTCTCCTCTTCCTTAAGAGTGGACTCAAGGGTATCTGTGGAAGGAAGCCAATAAGAAGAGGAGTAACAGAGAACTGGGTCTTCTCTTAAATGCCATCAGTATTTATGCCACATCCCTTGAAGGCTGCCTGAGTATTGGTTTTAGGCTTTTAAGGGATGGTGATAACACACAGGCTCCTAGCTATCAGAGCAGGTGAGTCCAGGGAGGAAAATAAAGTGGAAGAAGAGCAGGTGACAGGGGAGGATACCTTGTAGGGAAACAAAAAAACAAAAAGGGCTGTGGGTGTAGCTCAGTGATAGAGCCCGTGCTTAGCAATATGGTACTGGGATTGAACCCGGAGGTATTCCATCTCCCAGCTACATCCCCAGCCCTTTTTGTTTTTTATTTTGAATCAGGGTCTGGCTAGGTTGCTAAGTCTGGCTACGCTGCTCAGGCTATTCTGGAACATGCCATCCTCCTGTCTCAGCCTCCCAAGTACTGGGATTACAGGTACTGTAATCCCACCACCAGCCTGGCTCCTTTTTTCTTTTTAAGACCTGGTTTTGCTATGTTGCCCAAACTGACATTGAACTTGGTGATCCTCCTGCCTCAGCCTTGGACATGTCATCTTCTGTCCACTAGAGACAGCACTACTACCACCACCTACAGTCATCTCATTTCATTTGCAAAAAAACTGAAATGACAGTTTGGCTTTGAGGAGATGAAAGCCAGGAGATCCACTTTGTCCTCGGACCACATTGCCTTCGTTTTGCATCCCTGCAAGCAGGTGAACTGCAGGGAAGACTGGGCTCCCATTCTGCCCCTCAGGTTAGGGACCATGATCTGAACCCGCCCCTCCCCAGTGCTGGGCCCGACGACTCCTCCTGCCCCACTGGATTATCTCAGAGTTTTGTGGGCAGGACCGTGGACTTGTATGGTTTCAGTATTCAATTTCGGTGTTTGAGAAATTTCTTGGCTGGAAGTTTTGCTGCCCCCTGGTGTTGGGGAAAAAAGCGGCGGGACCTGCACCTGCCAACATGGACCGCTAGAGGGCAGCAACACGCCGGGATGCAGAGGCGACCTCTTGTCTCCTTGGTCTTAAATCATCACCAAGAGGCTGTGCTGCTCTCTACAACAAAGTAAGAAGGGCCTGGCGTGGTGGCGCAGTCCTGTAATTCCAGTACTTGGGAGGCCGAGACAGGGGATCACAGCAAATAGTGAGACTCTCAGCAACTTAGGAAGACCCTGTTTCCAAACAAGGGCTGGGGGTGTAGCTCGGAGGCAGAATGCCCCTGGGTTCAATCCCCAGTACCACACACATACACACACATACAAAAAAAAAAAAAAAAAAAAAAATGAAACGGGAAAATTGTTTTGGGGTTGACATGCTCAGCAATGTCTGTGGGGATGGTGAAAGGAATGGACAGAGGGCAGACCTTTTTGGAAGAAAGGCAGAAAAAGATGAAGAGCCAGGGATAACTTTAGCAGGTATGGCTGCCATTGGTCATTGTGACTCACAGGTGGTTCAAAGGAAGGAACAAAGATTATATTAAAATAAGATATCATTCGCAGAGAGGAAGACATGAGATTTTAGTACATTTGCTCCTTTTCATGTTATTTTGCATTATAAAGGTTCCTTCATTTATCAAGTATTTACCAAGCACCCACTTTTTAAAAAATGTGTGTGTATGTGCGAGAGAGAGAGAGAGAGAGAAAGAGAGAGAGAGATAGGAGATAGATGTCTGGAAGGTGGACCATCTGTCTGCCAAAGGAAGCTGCAGGCAGCAAGCAGAGCCAGCCCAGGAGAGAAGCCCTGTGGGCTGCAATTGAGAAGCCCTGTGGGTGGGGCAGCCCGACCCCCCGAGAACCCACCTCCTATCAGTGTGCCAGAATGCTCAACAAAAGCAGTGTTAGGATTAAATGTTGGCCCTGCTGGGCTTTAGTCCAATCCCTTCTTATTATACCCCTAATTTGTCCCTTTTGGAATGAGAATGTTTACCCTATGCCATTGCATCTTGGAAGGGTCTCATTAAGTTACTGAGAGCCTCGCTAAGTTGCCGAGGTTGGCCGCAAACCTGCAATCCTCCTATATCAGCCTCTGAAGTGCTGGGATTACAAGCGTGCGCCACCACACCTGGCTTCTTTTGGTTTTTATAGGGTTCACAGCTAAGAGTTTGCCTTGAGTCCCAGGGGAGACTTTGGGCTTGAACTTTTGAGTAATGCTGGAACAGTTAAGACTTTGAGGACTCTTGGGGATGAGCAAGAGACATGAACTATGACTTGGACATGACCTTTCAGGGCCTGTGCAGAATGCTATAGTTTGGAGCTTAAATGTCCCCTAAAAGTCTATGTGTTAGCCAGGCTGGTGCACACCTGTAATCCCAGTACTTGGGAGGCTGAAACAGTAGGATCACAGGTGTGAGGACAGCCTCAGCAAGTAGTGAGACTCTCATCAACCTAGTGAAACCATTTCAAAATATATGGTTGGGGATGTAGCTGGGAGGTGAATGTCTGTGGGTTCAATCCCCACTACTATACACACACACACACACACACACGTGTTAGAGGCTTGTTCACCAGGGTGGCTCTGTTAGGCAGTGACGGATATGAGGCTGGGGCGGGGATTATAGCTCAGTGGTAGAGCACTTCTCTAACACAGGGGTGGGGGGAAGAGGTTGGGCTTAGTGAGAGGTCTTCAGCTCACTGGGGGCATGCCCTTGAAGGTGATTGTGGGACCCATGTTGCAGCATGTCAGAATTCCCTTCCTTCTAAAGGCTGAGTAATATTCCATTGAATGGATATACCACTGTTTATCCATTCATCTATTGATGAACACTGATTGCTTCCACCTTGGGCTGTTGTGAATAATGCTGCTATGGATGTGGGTGTGCAAATATCTTTTCAAGTCCCTGCTTTCAGTTCTTTTGGGTATATATACCCAGAAGTGGATGACTGAATCATGCGGTCCTTCTACGGTTAATTTTTTGAGGAACCACTGTACTGTTTTCTGCATTCTATATTCCTACCAGCAGTGCACACAAGTTCCAACTCTTCCACATCCTTGCTCGCATTCCTTGTTTTCTGAGGGATGTTTTGCTTTGTTTGGGCTTTAGTTTGATCATAGCCACTCTAAGGGGTGGAGTAATTTCAACTTAAAATTTATTGGACCTTTTTACTTGCCTGCTTCAAACATCCCAGGATAGCAGAGCCAGCCTGTGAGTCCTCAACTTCCATTCTTTGCCTCCATGTCCCTGCCTGGCCTGCCTCCTTCCCTCCCATCTCTCCATTCTGCCATGTTGTCTCCCAAACACCACAGACCCAGCCTGGGGGTGGCAGACCCTCCTGGAGGCCAAGAGAGAAAGGAATAGCAGGCACCCAGGCTCACCCCGGAGAGGAGGGACCCACGGCTCCGTTCATCTTTCCTCGTTTGGCTCCCCCTGCCCCTGCCCCGGTCCTGGGCATGGTGGCATGTGCCTGGAGTTCCAGCTACTCAGGAGGCTGAGGCAGGAGAATCTCTAGAGTCCAGGAACTCAGATTAATCCTGGCCCTACCACAGCCCTCCCAGTTCAGAATTACCCAGAGAGGTATCTGTAGGGCTAGATCTCACCAAACAAGAGGAAGGCCCAGGAGTCACTGATAACCAGTAACTTTGAGCAGGTTTCTAGGGTTAATCAGAGACTCAAAAATTATGGGAAACACCAAGACTGGAGAGGGTTGGAGATGCTCCTGCCTGGGGGCTGAGTGCCCACAAGGAGGAAGCAGGGCACAGAGGCGAGTCCAGTCATCCCCTCTCCTGCGGGTGTCTGTTCCTGTCCCCGGCAGCTGGCTGGGGAAGGCGCTGGGAGGAGTGTGCCGGGTGACAGGATCTCAGGTGCTGGATGCAGCTCATGGACATAGTGCCCCTTGGGGGTGGACATGGGGCCAGGCCCCACACTGTCTCTGCTCCCATTGACATCACCCACATCTCAGCAGCCTGTTTGGTCTTTGTCCAGCCCCTCCTGGACTTGGAGGGTGGAGGCGGGAGATGGGAGGTCGCACTCCAGCATCCTCTAAGAGTGCTCCCTGGCCCACCTCCCCATCTTCCACCATTGACCACGTATTTTAATCCCTTCCCTAAAGCCCCAACTGCCCATCGTGAGCCCACACCAAGTCAAGCAGCGTGGTCCCCAGGAAGGGGCCGGGACACCTGCAGACCCGGGGATAATCCCAGGAGAGTTTCAGCAGTGTCTGCTGAGATGTGGTAAGAGGCTGTGGGGAAGCACACACAGAGGCCACCTCTGCCAGTTACGAATCACATGGAAGCTGCTTAGCCTCTTTGAGCCTCGGTTTTCTTCTCTATAAAATGGGGACGTGTTGGTTGGTTGTGGCTGCTATAGCAATCTCCACAAAATAAGTGGCTTAAAATACAAACTTATCAACCTACAGCTCTGGAGGTGGAAAGTCCAAAGTGGGCATCCCTGGGCTGGCAGAGAGGCGTCAGCAGGTCTGCAGTCTTTCTGGAGGCGCTAGGGGAGGGTCATTTTCTTGCCTCTATCAGCTTCGAGAGGCCCGTTCCATCCTCAAGGCCAGCAACGCAGCCCTTCACGTGGACATACTCTCCTGCCTCCCCTTTACTTAAAAGGATGCTTGAGTGACATGAGGCCCATCTCGATGAACCACCATCACGTCTGTCACAGGACATGTTCACAGGTCCCAGGGATTAGGATGTGGTCCCTGATGGGGGCATGTTTGCCTGCAGGTGCTCCAGTACCGGCCGTTGCTGCATTTCTCCCGTGTCAGCTGTCCTGCTCCACAGATCCTCAAGGACGGTGGCCTCATTCCTTCGCCTCTCCTGCCCGCTTTCTTCTGGTGTGCCCGTGGCTCTGCCCAGACCGTGTAGCCATGACCTGGGCCTTCTTGCCTTGAACGGACGCCTTCCTGGCCCCCGCCTGCAGCTTCAGGCTCAGTCCACATGAAGCTGAAGACCTCGGATCTCAGCACACGGCACAGCGGGAGGCCGAGGGAGAACACATGGGCTGTGCTCTTTACATCAGAGGCTGGAAGCAAGCGAGCCTTTCTCTCTTTGACTTACTGACCATGATGGGGGCAGATTTGCTTTGCCACATGCTCCCACCACGATGGCAGCTCCACCACAGGCCCAAAAGCAATAGGGCCAATGACCAGGAATCAGAACCTCCAAAATTGTGGGCTAAAATAAACCTTCTCTATTAGCTGACTATCTCAGGCATTTTCTTGTGCTGGGGGGTTGAACGCTGGAACTCACACACGCTTTACCACTAAGCCACATCCCAGCTTATTTCAGGTATTTATTATATTAATGATAAGCTAACACAGGTCTGTATATCAAGCAAGACTACAGCTGAGAGCACAGAGCTAGAGGGAGTAGAATACGAAGGTGATGCAGGCTGAGCTCCATGTCACTCCTGCTGTCCCAAAGGCTTGGCCTTGAACTTCCTGGTCTAGGGGAGCCTGGGATGACTGAGACGTTTCTAGGTCTTCCTATTGTTTCATCTACTTCAGCATGTACCTGAGATGACCCTAGAGTCCCTCAATGAGTCAGCCCTTGGGTTTATTCCTAAGACAGTGGGTTCATGGGATCAGAGGTTGAGGTAAAAGATTTTCTGTTTAGTTTCTCCTCTCCCCTTCAATACACATACATTTATTGCATTTAGCTTAGATTTTTTTCATATAAGAAATTTGAGCCAGGCATTGTGGCACACACCTGTAAATCCTAGTACTTGGGAGGCTGAGACAGGAGGATTGTAGGTTGAAAGGACAGCCTTAGCAATATAGTGAGACCCAGCCCATTTTATTTCTTGTTTTCAAACAGGGTCTTGCTAGGTTGCTGAGAGTCTTGCTAAGTATCTGAGTTGGCCTCATACTTGCAATCCTCCTGTCTCGGCCTCTCAAGTACTGGGATGACAGGCACGCACCACTATGCCCAGCTCACATTTATTTTTAACTCTTCTTAGAACCATCAATTTGACTTCTGAAAGTCAAAATACTAGAAAAAGAGTTTGCTGTTCAGTTGCTCAGATTCCTAAAGCTCAGCATATTCTGCCAAAAGTTTTGAGATGCCAGGGATTAGAGTGTACGCCTCTAATCCCAGTACTTGGGAGGCTGAGACAGGAGTATCGTAGGTTCGAAGACAGCCTCAGCAACTCAGTGAGACTTTTGGTGGCCTAGAGAGGCCCTGTTTCAAAACAAAAAATAAAAAGGGCTGGGGGTGCAGGTCAGGAGTAGAACGCCCCTGGGTTCAATCTCTAGTATCACACACAAAAAAAGTTTTGAGACTTCATAGTGCTGTTACTAAACTTCCAGTGCATGTTTTTATTTCATGCTTTCTTAGCATGATTCAAATTATTTTTTCTTTTTTTTTTTGTACTGGTGGTTGCATTCTATCTCTGAGCTATACCCCCCAGCCCTATTTTATTATTTTTATTTTGAAACAAGTTTTCACTAAGTTGCTGAGGACCTCGTTAAGTTACTGAGACTGGCCTCGAACCTTCAATTCTCCTGTCTCAGCCTCCCAAGTACTGAGATTACAGGTTTGTGCCACCCTGCTCAGCTAAGTGGTCCCTGAATGTGTCTCCTCCCTCCATGAGCCTGTATGTTTCTTGAGGGCTGATACTGCCTGTGGTTTCTCAGAGATCAATAGGGCCTTTCATTTTTGGAGGTTCCTGGTATATTAAAAAAATCAAGAAACACCAAAACAAATTTCCAAAAACTATGGAGTATTTTAAATATTTGCATTTAACAAATTTCTGCTTTTCCACAAGTCAAAATGTAACACAATATAATTATAATTTTCAAAGCTACGTTTCAGGATTTTAAAAAGAATATGTTAAGTAATAGTGCCCTGCAAGGAATGAAGTTTAAAGTTGTAGAATTACCATCTTTTTTTTGGTACTGGGGATTGAACCCAGGGGCATTCTACCTCCGAGCTACATCCCCAGTCCTATTTTTTATTCTTTTATTTTGAAACAGGGTCTCACTAAGTTGCAGAGGGTCTCACTAAGTAGCTGAGGCTGGCTGTGAACTTCCAATCCTCCTATCTCAGCCTCCTAAGTACTGGGATTACAAGCGTGCGCCACCACGCCTGGCTGAATTACCATCTTTTAATCCAGTCATAACTCTGGATTTGAGGTATTTCATGGGTATGAAGTCTTGAGTGAAATGTGCCTCCTGTCTCCTCCAGCTCAAATTCCTGTCTTTGTCCTGATCTTATTCATCATTGGTTGTACCATGAGCCTAGGTTTTTTGTTTTTTTGGTGCTGGCAATTGAACTCAGGGGCATTCTATATCTGAGCTACACCCCCCAGACCTTTTTTTTTCTTTACTTTGGAAACAGGGTCTCATTAGGTTGCTGAGGCGGTTCTTGAACCTGTGATCTTCCTGTTTCAGCCTTCCAAGTACTGGAATTATGGGCATGTGCCACCACAATCAGCTGTAGATATTCAATAAATGTTTACTCACATATTTTATTTTTATTTTTTGGTACTGGGATTGAACCCAGAGGCATTCCACCTCCAAGCTACACCCCCAGTCCATTTTATTTTTTGTTTTTGAAACACAGTCTCACTAGATTGCTGAGAGTCTCATTACATTGCTGAGGCTGTCCTCAAACCTATGATCCTCCTGTCTCAGCCTCCCAAGTATTTGGATTATAGGTGTGTACCACCTTGCCTAGCTCATGTTATTATTTATTTATTTTTGGTATTGGAGGTTGAACCAAGGAGCATTTTTTTTTTTTGGAGGTACTGGGGATTGAACCCAGGGGCATTCTATCTCCGAGCTACACCCCTAGCCCTATATTTTATTCTTTATTTTGAAACAGGGTCTAAGTTGCGGAGGGCCTCACTAAGTAGCTGAGGCTGGCCGCGGACCTGTGATCCTCCAAGTACTGGGATTAAAGCATGTACCACCATGCCCGGCTTGAACCAAGGAGCATTCTAAATCCAAGCTACATTCCCAGCCCTCTTTTATTTCATTTTTTGTTTGTTTTTTGAAACAGGGTCTTGCTAAGTTGCTGAGGCTGGCCTCAAACCTGTAATCCTCCTGTCTCAGCCTCCCAAGTACTGAGATTACAGGCCTGCACCACCACACCCGGCTCATGTTATTTTTTAAACAGATATTAACTGCAGAACTCTGTTTGCCTAGTCCCAAAGAAATCAATAGGACATTAAAAGATTCAGAAGAATAGGTGAATATACAAGAAGATGCTACCTACACCCAATATTATAAAGCTTCAGCTCTAAAGTTGACACTAAAGGGTGGTGAAAGAGGAAGCCCCAGGCTGGCTGACATCTGCGCCCCCACCATCTTTTTCTGGTTTCTCCCAGTCTCAAGAAACTCTTATTGATCACCATCACCAGCAAGTTAACCTGGGTATATGCATGGCTGCCCTTCTAACTGTCTGGCTCAAGTAAGAAAAAGTCCACATTGATGACCAATTTAGGCAACAATGGAATATATTAAAGGAGTCTCTGTAGCCAGGGTTAGTGGCACCCGCCTGTAATCCCAGTACTTGGGAGGCTAAGATAGGAAGATTGCAGATTCCAGGTCAGTGCATGGTTACTCAACAAGATCCTGTTTCAAAATAAAAACGTAAGCCAGGGTGGTGACGCATGCCTGTAATCTCTGTACTTGGGAGGCTGATACAGGAGGACTGCAGGTTTGTGCCCAGTCTCAGCAATTTAGTGAGACCTTGTTTCAAAATAAAAAATAAAATAAGACTAGGGGTGTCGCTCAGAGGTAGAATTCTCCTGGGTTCAATCCCCAGTATCCCACACACAAATATATAGATAGATGATAGATAAATAGCCAGTCTCAAAAAATGAGTAGAGTATGTTTTCTCTTATATGTGGAAGCTAGAGAGATATTTGGAAATAAGGGTAACATCAGATAGAAGAACAGAGACTGCAATGGAGTGATTCAGGGGGCTTAGGGGAAGAGGGGAGGGGACAGCCAGGTGGGAAGGGCACCAAGAGTTATGTGCATGTATTTTTCTGTCACTCTATACCCCAATGATATAAAATTATAATGCACCAAATAAAATATATACATATATATATACACACACACATACATACATACATACATACATACATAAAATGGGCTGGGAGTATAGTTGGAAACAGAATGCCCCGGGTTCAATTCCCAGTATCCCCCCAAAGTGCCTCACTAATTTGGAATTTCCAAGCCAGTATTTTATTATTATTACTATTATTAGTGGTACTGGGGATTGAACCCAGGGGCATTCTACCTCCAAACTACACCTCCAGCCTGATTTTATTTCTTACTTGGTAACATGGTCTCACTGGGTTGCTGAGAGCCTTGCTAAGTTGCCGAGACTGGCTTTGAACCTGTATTCCTCCTATTTCAGCCTTCCAAATATTGGGATTACAAGTGTGCACCACTACGCCTGGCTTATTATTATTTTGGTACTGGGGAATGAACCCAGGGGCATTCTATTTCTAAGCTATACCCCCCCCAGCCTTTTAAAAAATTATTATTAATTTTTATTTTGAAACAGGGCCTAAACTGCTGAGGCTGACATGATTAGAGTTTGCTGCTATATGAGTAAAGGGGAACATCCCCGAGCTGGGAACGAGGCTGGTAACTACCCTTAAGTACAGCCGTGCCTGGTTAACGATGGGGACACACTTTGAGAGATGCATCCTCAGGTGATTTTATTGTGTGAACATCAGAGAATGTACTTACACAAACTAAGATGGCTACGACGTCAGTAGGTGATGTAATCTTACTGAAACATTGCGGTACATGACTATATATATTATCTTTCTGAGCTCAGCAAGGTTTCTGAAGGAAGAAAAGAAGGAAACATCCCTAAAGAGTTTGTCAGTTTGTTTTTGGCATACATAAAGTATTGTGTGCCCCTCCCAAAATTTTGAACTTATTATGCTTTCTTCAGCCCACTGCATTTGTGGGCTTATCGGAAACACCCTGAATTTTCAATTCCTTTGGGCAGTTGCAAAAATAAGCTCATTTTTTGGTTCTATAAAAAGCTTTTTAAAAAGTTTAGCAGGTAGAACATAAGCCTTATATTAGGGCATAACGATGATTGCCATTTACTGAAAACTAATACGTACTGGGTACTAACCTAAGTGTTTCTCACATGTTATCTGATTTGTTTCCCACACTTTGTGTGTATGTGTGCTTGAGATTGAACCCAGGGGCATTCTACCTCTGAGCTACACCCCCCACTCCTATTTTTATTTGGAAACAGGGTCTCACTAGGTTGCTGAGAGCCTCCCTAAGTTGCTGAGGCTGGCTTCAAACCTGCATCCTGTCTCAGCCTCCCAAGTACTGGGATGATAGGCAGGTGCTACCACATCCAGCTAAACACACAGTTTTATTATTTTTTTTCTTTTTTTGCGGTACCAGGGATTGAACCCAGGTACTTACCTCCAAGCTCCACCCCCAGCCCTATTTTATTTTTATTTTGAAATAGGGTCTTGCTAGGTTGATAAGAGTCTTGTTACTTGCTGATTGTCCTCTAACCTGAGATCCTCCTGTCTCAGCCTCCCAAGTACTGGGATTACAAGTGTGCACCACCACACCCAGCTTTTTCTTTTTAAAATATGGAATGCTTCACGAATTTGCATGTCATCCTTGCCCAGGGGCTATGCTAATCTTCTCTGTATTGTTCCAATTTTAGTGTAAGTGCTGCCGGAGTGAGCACCTGCATCCCGATTCCTACGGGATCCTGTAGATGCTATTGTGCTATTACTGTTCCCAAGATCCAATTACAATCTGTTCTGTGATTGGCAGTTTCTGTCCCTGCTCCCAGTGGTTGTGCCTCCTAACCTTTGTGCCACTGTGTCATCACTTTCTTTTGAGAGTGAATTGGATCTGGTGACTTGCTTCTGAATTTTATTTATTTTCTTTGCAGTACCAGGGATTGAACCCAGGCGTGTTCTACCTCTGAGCTACACCCCCGGCCCTATTTTTTATACTTTATTTTGAAACTGGGTCTCACGAAGTTGCGGAGGGCCTCACTAAGTCACTGAGGCTGGCTGTGAACCTGGATCCTCCCGTCTCTGCCTCCCAAGTACCGGGATTACAAGTGTGCGCCACCACGCCCGGCCTGAATTTTAGAATATGGCAAAAGTAATGGAATGTCACTTCTGTGATTAGGATAATGTTATAATTTGGATCTGGAATATCCCCCAAAGGTCCATGTGTTAAATGGCTTAGTCCTCAGCTTGGCACTATTGGAAGGTGGGGTATAGCGAAAGGTTTTAGGTCACGGGTGTGGGGGGTGCTCTTCAATGAGACTGTGGAACTCCTTTTTCATTTCCAGCCATGAGGTGAGTGGCTCTCTGCCATGTGTGCCTGCACACTGTACTGCCTCACCACAGGACCAAAAGCAACAGGGCCAACCAGCTGCTTTGACATCCATCGTCTTCACTTAGTTGTCTCCTTGAAATAACCTCTTTTTTTCCATTCTCTATTCCTGCTCAACCTTCAACGCTTCCCCAGGTGGGGAAGAGTTGGTGCACACCTGTAATCCTCCCAGTACTAGGGAGGATGACACAGGAGGATGTATGGTTCAAGGACAGTCACATCAATGCAGTGAGGCTCTCAGCAACCTAGGAAGACTGTTTCAAAAAAAAAACCAAAACATGGCTGGGCTTGGTGACGCATGCCTATAATCCCAGTACCTGGGAGGCTAAGACAGGAGGATCGCAGGTTTACAGCCAGCCTCAGGTTCGAGGACAGTCTCTCATTAACCTTATGAGATCCTGTTTCAAAATAAAAATAAAATAGGGCTGGAGGTGTAGCTTGGAGGTAGAAAGCCCCTGGGCTTCATCCCCAGTACCACTAATTAATTAATTAATTACAAAGGGCCGGGGGCATAGCTCCAAGGTAGAATTCCCCTTCTCAAGGGGAAAAAAAAAGCTTTCCCTTGAGATAAGAAAAAAAAAAAAATCCAACCTCTTTTACATGGTTTACAAGGCTCTTGTGGGTTTGTCCCCAGAAACATTCTTTCAGTTCCAAGAATGCTATGGTCTAGAACAGGCTCCATATCACCTCTTACAGGTCCCTGACTCCTTGGCCCCCCAGAGCAACCTGCTCTTCACATGTGATAACACTTAGCAATCACCACCCGGGCAACTACTGATTAAAATGTTTCTTTACGCAGCCGGGCGAGGTGGTGCACGCTCATAAACCCAGTACTTGAGAGGCTGAGACAGGAGGATCGCAGGTTCGGAGACAGCCTAAGCTATTTAGTGAGGCCCTCCGCAATTTAGTTAGACCCTGTTTCAAAATAAAGAACAATAAAAAAATAGGACTGGGGGTGTAGCTCGGAGGTACACTGCCCCTGGGTTCAATCCCTAGTGCCAAAAAAAAAAGTTTATTTACCAGACTAACATTCGGACTGTAGAAACTATATGTATTGTACCTTGCTCACTGCCGGATTGCCAGTTCCTTAAACAGTACCCAGCACAGCGTTGACTCTCCAAACTTGTCTGTTGAAACAATGACTAAACTCTCCCACAGGTCTATTTGAGTTCTCTAATCCTCATTCTCGAACCCTCTGCGAGTGAGCGACTGCATTTTCCTGCAAAGCCCCTCTCGGGATGGACGGACGGGCAGTCACGTGCGCGGCGGCCGCGGTCCCCGGCCTCTTTAAAGGGCGGCGGTGCGGGCGCCGAGCTGAGAGGGCGCATCACGTGTAAGTGGCTCCCGAGTCCAGGCCCCAGCCCGGCCAGCACGTGTCGCGCGCGGCGCGGCGAGGGCGGGCACAGGGGAGACCGATCCGCGGCCCCAGCGTGCTCGCGCCCGAGGCCGCCGCGGCCGCCCGGGCTC